>JAYJMB010051534.1:0-28970 GCA_036873735.1 Pouteria campechiana
AAGGCCTATTCGGGTGATCCATGCCGGTGAGAAAACCGGCGGTCGTCTGCTGATTCCGGCGCGGGTGTTGCCGTCGCTGCTCTTCTTCTTCCGTCGCCAGAATCTCCTCAGAAAGGGATTGACCGGCCGTCCATCGGTCAATCCAGTCCGCGCACGACGTTTTGATCGGCGTCCCCTTCTCCGGCAGTCGTTTGCTGCGCCGGATCCCTGGCTCCGGTCGCCGAAAAACGTGAACAGAGTGGCGGGTCGTCTTCTTCGTCGCTGACGACCCGACCCTTGCTGCCGTTGGGTCGGTTTCGGCGTCCCCACTTTTTTCCGCTCGCCGTCGATCATCGCCGCTGCCGTCGACGCGATGTGTCCGGACGTGTGGCTGGAGCACGAGCTCCTTCCGCTCGCTGCCAACGCCTGACGGCGTTGCCGCTGCAGTCGATGCGTCGTGTCCGGACGTGTGGCAGGAGCACGAGCTCCTTCCGCTCGCTGCCAACGCCATATCCGCTGTCGTCGACGCTGCCGTATCCGGGCCTATGGCCGGCGCACACACTCTGACGACGTTGACGCTGCTTCTGAACATTTTTTTTGTCTCCCAACACCTGTTAACTCCGAAGGCTCTTAACATTATCTCCGAAGCACCTTATCTTGACTCCAAAGCAATGTTGCTGACTTTGAGGTTATCACATTTGAACTTCGGAGGGGCTTTTCTAACTCCGAAGGTTATTAGCTCATGACTTCCAAAGTGCTTCAATTGACTTCGAAGATTATGGGCTTGTAACTCTGAAGCAATTCAATAAGTCTTAAGTTATTCTCCTTTGTCTTCGAAGTGCTCCAATGCTTTTGCAAAGCTTGTCTTGGCTCTGAGGTATTTTTGTTGATTTTGATGCTTGTTACTTTGTGACTCCAAAGATATTTCTCTCTTTCTCCTAAATATTTCATTAGCTCAGAAGGGTTATCCTCTTGTCTTTGAAGTGCTTGAGCGATTCCGAAGGGATGAAATTATATACTTGAAGTTGACTCTAAAGTTTCTTAATGACTCTGAACTTTCTGTTTTCTTCTTTTAAGTATATTTGTGAATTATATACTTAATTCTCTTGGGTATTTATTTGGTTTCTTCCTTTAAGCATTATAAAAATTATTCTCAAGATTAGTTTAAAAAATATTTTTATAAAATTCTTAAGAATAAATTATTAGTATCTTAATTTTTCACTCATGTCTTTGCTCATCATTAAAATATGATTGGTTAAGAATGTTCATCACTAAAATTAAGCTATATAAGGGTGTATGTTCAATATTCTTTCCCTTTTTTATGATGATAAAATATTGAGTAGTATACCTTTCACAATTATCTAATAATGAGTTTAAAGTGATTAAATTCATGTTTGACGTTTAATGAAATTCTTTTCAGTGCAACTCCCTTTGAATGGGTACACTATATTTCATAAAATATTTCATACATTTCACTACATTTTCTCCCTCTTTTTATAAGAATCAAAAAGGTGGAAAGAAACAAAATGGATTTACATATCCTGACATGAGATGTCATAAACAAAATGGATTACAGACATAAGTAAGTTGTATTAGAAAGTACAAATTGCTAGAGGATACATCCAAAAAAATGTAAATCAAAGAGATGGTAGTCAGAGATATTTTAAGAGAAAAAAAATAAAAATGTAGATGTAACAGAATTAGTGGAATGATTTGGGTTTTCTCTTATAAATTTTAGAAAAGGATTCATTATGTGGGGGAAGATAAGGCTTAAGTTGAGAGATTGATGGTTTAGGAGATAACTTGGGTCTTTTTGGTGGAGGTGGTGGAATGAAAAATGGATATTTTAAGATTGCAGATGAGGGCTCATGAGTGTAGGTAGTGGGTCCATAATCAGTTACATAGATGAAATTAATATATTCTCGAAATGTTGGATCTAGTAACTCAAGGAAGGATACAAGAGTGCCTTTTAAGCGAGCTTCTGTATTGACATTCATCCTTATAGTGAATTTTTGATGGTACATGGTGATGCAAGAAAGAGGAACCTTTTTGTATTCTTTTGGAAGTGAAATTCTTGGCTTTGTTTTGGGTTTAAAAGAGGATGACTAAGATGAAGGTGTAGAAGATAATGTTTTGGCAGTGGTTTTGATTTTGGGATTGCAGGAGGTTGTCTTATGGTTTTAGCTTTGGTAGAAGGGGGTGGAGTAGGCTCAGGTGAGGAGAATGGTTTGGAATAGCTCGTCCTAATTGTGTATTGGATAGATGTATCAAAGAGCTAAGGAAATAGAAGAGGAATATTATTAGCAATTGCTTGGAGATTGGCATTGGAGTAGAATGAAAATTCTTCCTCAGTTATAAGAATGAGTTGATAAGGACTTGAGGGAGATGGAAATGAACTTTTGGGTTGCCTAGACTTTGGGAGTGAGTAAAGAAGTTCCTCAGAATATCTTTGAAGGATTGACTCTTTATTAAGAATTTGAATTTTGTGGCCCTTGGGAGTCAATGATGGATTAGGAAGAAGTTAAATCCTAGACAAAATGTTAGGATTTTTGAGTTCTGAGAATGACAATTCCCGAGGAGATAGAATGAGAGATTAAGAAATAAATATCTGAGCAATTTCAAATTAATTTTTGATCTACTCTTAAACTTAGAATTTTTTGTCCTAATTAGAGTTGAGATATGAATAAGAATGTTAGGATTATCATCAACTAATTTTGAAGGAGATTTTGGAGGAGTTGGTGGAGGAGTTGGAGATCTTCTCCATTCTAGACTAATTGAAGGTGCATTCTATTCTAGAGGAATTTCTTCAATCCGAGTGGGGATGTAATGCCCCTCCTTTTTGAAATTTCTAGGGCCTTACAGGGGATCAGTTCACTTTTCATAAAGAGAACATTTTCAGTCCAGTCCAGCCATTCAACTGGCCTTGGGGGAAGGAAATAAAATTTAAGAAGTGGTGCTGTGAAATATTTTCCATATCTGACCATAGCTCTATGGAGATTGAAAAGGTAATCTTCAGGCATGTTTGAAAATGGAACAGAGGGAGGCTATGTTCGAGGAGAAGGAGAGGCAATTTCAGTGAGTTCACCATCATGTTGAACAACTTTTGGAATTTTAGGTGATGGGTGTGGAGAGTGTGTGGGGGAAAGATACCACTGTGATGGATGAGTTAGTTCTAAATGAAGAGAAATGAGTTGTAGGTGGAAAATGTGGAGGATAAATTTGACCTTAAAATGAATCTACTAGTAATATTAGGGAGTCAAGTCTTTGATTAATGTTATCAGCTCTTAAGATGACAGATGAAATGACATAGTTAAGTCTTTAATCGATTCTATTCATTTGAAGAGCTAAAGTTGACAAACGATTTTCAATATTTTCAAGTCTGTTTTCTAGATGTTGTGGAAGGGGTTGAGGAGTGGAGATTGGTGAAGTGGTTAATGTGGATGGTTGATGAGTTAGTCTTATGGGAGAGGGAGATTTGATGGATGTGAAGGATGTGGTGGCTGTTGCTGCCGCTGTTTCATGCTCTTCGCTCAAAATTTCTTCTGACTCCTCTATTCTGACAAATCTTTCTGCTTCTCTTAGAGTCTCTCTTATTTTCTATTCTAAAGTCTCTTCTCTTGGTATTCTTTCTCCTTCTTTTTCTTCTTTTTTCTCTGGTCTAGATCTTTTTAATTGATTTGCTTTTCTTAGTTTTTCACTGATCCAGCCTTGTGGGGTTTGCATGAAACCCATTCTCTTTAATGTCTTCTCATCAATTGTGTCTGAGTCTCTTGGATATTCTCTATATTCCTCAAATAGATTGACTCTTGCTTCCCTTATTAGCTTGGTCAGAGCTATTCCATAGGCAAGAGGGAATCTAGAGGTTCTCTTAACTGAATAAATATGATCTGTCACTATTTTTGCCAGATTCACTTTCTTTCCATTCTTGGGAGCCCACAATATTCTTCTATCTTTTTCTGATACATCTCCTGTCACTCCTTTTCTTGGACACACATTATTTATTACAATCATGTGTGCTAATTTGAGATTTAAGCTTAGATAGCTGGAGTGAAGATAATTCTCTCTCTCATTAATTTCTGCTCCTACCAAATTTGAAAACAATTGTTGTCTAGTAGGTCACTCTGGTTCAGCTTCTACCAAAGGAATATTAAAGCATCTTCTCAAGTTTTTTATGGATACATCAATTTTCACTTCTCCTATCCATGACCTTTCCATTCTAAGGTTAAGATTGCAAATTAAAGCTCTCACGAGTCTTAGATAGATATGGTCTCTATAGTTTATATACTCCATCCATTCTTGGTACCTAAACTATTCACATACTTCTAGCCTCATCCCGTTGTTTCTGAAGACATCAAAGCTAAAAACCCCTCATTTTATAATTTTTTTTATCATAATATCTCTCCATGTCCCTAGAGTATCAGACTCACTATTGAGAAAAGTTGCCTCAAGTGTGTTGACTTCATGTCTGACTCTTTTGGTGACTATTTGCTCTAGGTACTCTTCTCTCTCCTTCCTCTTACCATCTGCTAACTTGGGTAGTTTCTTTTGTTCTCGCCATTACAACAGAAGAGGGTTAGGATTTGAATGTAATGAGAGTTTCTACACTGAGATAGGAAATGTTGATGGAGAAGATGTGATGGGAGTATTGCTTAAACTATGAAATTTGAATCAAGCAGAAAGATGAAGGTTTTCTCTAAAAAGGGGTTTTTGGATGCTCGAAGAAAAGGAGGTTTTAGATTTTTGGGGGTTTTGAATAGTTAAATAGGATTCAGAGTTTTAGTTTCTCTAAAACATTAAGGAATACAGTTTTTGGAGGATCCAAAATGAGTATGTGCGATCTTCGGAGGTAATAAATCAGATAGGGTTTTGCTTTGATGAATCTAAAGCTTTACTTCGAAGTAATATAGCCTATCAGAGGCTACAAAATGATAGGTATGGATTTTGGAGTTGTCGAAATAGTGATTTAAAAAGAAGATTATCTTTGGAGTTTTTGAGATTTTATTTTGGAGGCATGATTGATCTTTGGAAGCGTCTTAGTCAATCATCAGTGGGTCTAAAGGGTTTTTCGGAGGCTTTTAAATGTTGTGAATTTTTTTTGGATTTTTTTCTTTTGAGCATTTTTTAATGGAGTAATCAATAAGGAACATATGTTCCATCATATGGATGCTCTATTAGTTTCAAGTTAAGCATTTGGATCTAAAATATCTAGTTTTCTTCTTAACTTACTGAATCTATCTTTTGGAAGAAGTTTAGTAAAGATGTTTGCTAATTGATTCTCAATTGGGACAAATTTTAGACAAATGTTATGATTTTGAACATGATCTCTGATAAAGTGATGCTTACTTTCTATATGTTTTGTTCTAGAATGTAAGACTAGATTTTTAGTCAAACTTATGGCACTTGTTTTGTCACATTTTATAGGTATATCAACAAAGTTAAAGCCAATATTACTTAACTGCTATTTTATCCAAAGGATCTGATCACAGCAATTGCTAGTTGCTAAATATTCTACTTCAGCAGTTGATAATGCAATATATGTCTATTTCTTAGAGAACCATGATATGATTATGCTTTCTAGAAATTGACAAGATACTAAGGTACTAGCAAAGTCTACATCTAAGTACCCTACTAAATTAAAATTAGAACCTTTTGGATACCATAAGCCAAGACTTAGTGTATCCAATAGGTATTTAAAGATTCTCTTTATAGCAATTAGGTATGACTCATTGAGATCTGACTTAAATCTGGCACACATGCAGACACTAAATATTTTATTTGGTCTACTGGTAGTCAAATATAATAATGATCTATCATGCTTTTATAAAGTTTGTGACACACAGATTTACCTCTTCTATCTTTGTCCATCTTTATTGAAGTGCTCATTGGTGTTCCATATCTTTTACTATCTTCAATGTTGAATTTCTTTAAAAGTTCCTTTGTATACTTAACTTAGTGGAAGAAGATTCTTTCTCTTGATTGATTTGTAGTCCTAAGAAAAGGTTGAGTTCACCTATCAAGCTTATTTCAAATTCTCATTGCATTGTCTTAAAATATTCTTGGCAAAAGTTTTCATTGGTTGCACCAAATTCTATATCATCAACATAAATTTGAACTATTAGTACATTATTCTTTGCATGCTCAATGAAGAGAGTAGTATCCACTTTACCCCTTAAAAATTCTTCTTCAATCAGAAATTTGCTTAGCCTTTCATACCAAGCTCTAGGAGCTTATTTCAGACCATAGAGGGCTTTCTTGAGTTTGAAGACATGATTTGTACAATGAGGATCTTCAAACCCAGGGGGTTATTCCACATATACCTCTTCATTAATGAAACCATTTAAGAATACACTCTTTACATCCATTTGATATAGCTTGAAATCCATATATGATGCAAATGCAAGAAGCATTCTAATGGCCTCAATCCTTGCAACAAGGGCATATGATTCTTCAAGTCAATACCTTCTTCTTGACATACCCCTTTGCAACTAATCTTGTCTTATTTCTAACCATAATTCCTGACTCATTCAGTTTGTTCCTAAAGACCCATTTTGTTTCTATAATAGATCGATGGTTTGGTTTTGGAATAATAGTCCACACATCGTTTCTTTTAAATTGAATTTGTGTTTTTTTAGTTGTATGATAATTGGAAAATTCCAATCTTGTGTATATTGTAATTATAATTAATTTATGTCTCATGATGTATAATTGTAATTTATAGGCATGTCAATGTAATAATAGAGTGTGATGTGTATGGTGTATGTGGAATGAAAATTATGTGATGGTGTGGTGGATTCATTGTCATCATAATGTAGCCGCAATCTTGAGGGAGCCTGTGGAGTTGTAGAGATATTGTGTAGATGAATGGATGAATATTAGAGTACATAATTTCTTACATTTATGAATTACAATGAAGAAAATGTATCTTAATAAGTGTTGAATGCTTGTACCCTAGCTAGAAAACCCTATTTTTATGGGAGACTATCCGATTTTCTGTAGAAATTAGGTAAACTAGAAAATGGTATCAGAGAAACTTTACCCTAAAAGTGAAAAAATCATGGTATGATCATGTGTATTTGAGGTGAAAGATAAAGTGATAGCCCTTGGGACGCGGGGCGTAACACTAATACAGAATAAAATTGAGATTCAAACTTAACTTTGTAGCTTTTGTCACAAAACTTACTTACACTAAGAAGATTGTGTTTCAATCCTTCTACTAGAAGTACATCTAAAATTGTAGTAGATAGAAGTTGGCCGACCTTACAGATCCCAACTACTCTACCTTTACTATTATTACTAAAGGTTATTATTCTACTAGATTTCATTTTCGCCTCCATGAACAACTCTCTATTCCCTGTCATGTGCCTTGAGTAACCACTATCGATATACCACATGCTACTCTTTGCGGCTCCCAAGCATACCTACATAGATAAAGTTTTGTCTTAACTTTTAATACCCATTTGGGAATGGGTCCAGGTGCGTTAGTTGCAGATAGAGTTGGTATTCATTATTTCTTAAGCATTATTGTTTTGACTAAAGGAGGTTGGGTTGCACTTAGTAAATTTGCAACTATCTTTGGAACCCAAATTATAGTTTATTTAGGCTTGAATTTTTTATATCGTTGCTATCCACCTCTTTTCTTTGGTTTCATTCTTAACAAGGTGGAGGTCAATGTCTTTTTAAGAGCATTATTCTCAGCTATTACTTACTCAATTATGCTATTGGTATTATTGTTACTCTTGAGCTTGAAATTTTCTTCCTTCATATTGAAGCATTCATTTGTAATTCTTTTGAACTTCTTTTTAGTTTCTTTGTACTTCTATTTTAAAATCATGAAATCTGAATATAGTTCTTCCAACATTTCTTCATGATTAGGAATTTCATAATCAGAATTTACCTGCTCTTCATGGATTTTCATGAAGCTGAGTCTTGTATGAAGTTCATCTTACATACTTTTGTTTGGAGACAGTTGGTTAATTTGAGCTTAATGTTTTTTTTCTTCTTGACTCTCACTTTCATTTATTATGTTCTCTAGCATCTCCCATGCTGCTAAAGATTTTTTTTTTTCATGAATTTTTTGCTTGTTTTGTTGTTGTTGTTGTTGTTGCTGCTGCTATTATTCTTCCTGTTAAAGTATGAGTTATACCTCTTCTTTTGTTAATCATTTAGCTTTTTGTCTTGTTCTGGACAGTCAAACTTTATGTGTCTAGGTTTTCCACAACTGTAACATGTGGGTGGTTCTTTCTTTTTGTCATTTCTTTCAAAATTATTCCTTGAGCTATTTTCAATTTTTTCCTTCTTTAGTATGGATTTGAATCTTCTTATAATCATTGCCATCTTCTCATCTTCATCTCCACTTGTGGATGCATCAGTTTGGGATTCATCAATTTTCTGACTCAGCTTTAAGAGCAATTACCTTCTTACCCTTAGATTCTTCTATATGTTTCTACTTCATTAGAAACTCATGAGTCATAAGAGAACCCATAAGCTCTCCTAGACTCATTGTATCCAGATTCTTTGCTTCCTGGATAGTTGTCACTTTGGGCATCCATTACTTTGACAAGGATCTCAGAATTTCTTCACCATCTTGGGCTATGCAAACGTTTCTCCTAAATTCTTTAGCTTGTTGGTTATCTTTTGAAATCTCCCAAACATGTTTAAGATTGATTCTATCTCCTTCATGTTGAATACTTCATATTCCTACACAAGAAGAATTATCTTAGTTTCTCTTATTTATTTTATGCCTTCATGTGCAACCTCTAGTTTGTCCCGGATTTTCTTTGCTATATTACAAGAGGATTTTTTGTCAAACTCCAAGGATGTAAGAGTGCAGTAAAGGTAGTTCTTTGCCTTAACATCTTTTTCAGTAGCTAGAATGTCCTTAACAGTATATTTATCTTTCGTATTTAGGACAATCATTCCATCTTTGATGGTTTTTCATAGCTGATAGTCTGAGGTAATCAAGAAAATTTTCATTCTCATCTTCTAGTATCCATAATTTGTACCATCAAATAGTGGAGGTTTAGAAGTAGATTGACCTTCAATAGAAGTGTTGTGGAAATGGTTGGCCATTTAGTTACAAGTTATATAAATGGAATAGTAAGGTATAATAAGTGAAGGCTGCTTTGATACCAATTGTTAGTCCTACTCAGATGGTGACTCAAGAGGGTGGGAGGGTGGGGGGTTGTGAATTAAGTCTTTAAAATTTTTGGTCAGATGATGATTATAGTGCAAAGATAGAGAAGAGATAGATAATACAATGCACTTAAACTGGTATTTTTATTATCGTTCGGCCCTTCACTTGGGTTCCTACTCCACTTCTTTGAGTTAGCCTTTTTTGCTAAACTCAGGTTCCACAAACACCTCCTTTGATTAGTAACTTCTTGATCAAAGAAATACACTTGTTAGTTTTCAAGCTTACCAACAAACTTATATAAATATTAAACAAGTATCCTACTTGCTTTCACTATATAGAGCAAGTCCTTGACTTACAGAAATATGCAAAAATAATTGTATACAAGTATAATGCCTATAACAGGCTGATTTTGTACAAAGTTCAGAAGCAATAAACATAATTAATATAACAATAAAATAGTAAGATTTAATCTCCAGAAGTGGTAGAATAAATGACTTTGAATGCTTCTTTAAATGAGTTGCAGTGGAGTTGAAATTATGGAATAAAACTTTTAAAGACTTAGTAAATGCTCTCTTTTATTTCTAAGAATGATCTTCTTGATTTTTTCATTCTTACTTCTTTTATATTGAAACCTCTGACTTTCTCTGCTATGGTAGGTCAGAAACATTTAATACAGAGAATAGTTCAAATTTATGACCATTATACTTTTTAGTGTGGTTTCAGAGCTTATGATTCAGCATCAGATCCTTCAAGTTTTAAGTGGTATGAAGTTTTTCGCACAGCTCACACATTACCGTCCCTTTAGATGCTTCGAAGTAATGTTTTAGAGGCTCCTAAGCAGCATGATAGAAGCGACTCACTTCAAATGTAATGATGGCTAACTCCGAAGTTCCAATTTATCTCCAAAGTACTTAATCTATGACTTTGAAGGAACTGACTCCGAACTCTGAATTATTTCTCTATTTCTGAAATGCTTTACTTGGCTCCAAAGTATTTAACTTTTGACTCTGATGAGTTGTATACACCGAAGAGTGCCTGTTAACTCCGAAGGCTCTCGACATTGTCTCCGAAGCACCTTGTCTTAACTCCGAAGCAACATTGCTGACTCTGAGGTTATCACATTTGAACTTCAGAGGGGCTTTATTGACTTCGAAGGTTATTAACTTGTGACTTTTGAAGTGCTTCAACTAACGAAGCAATTCAATCAATCTGAAGTTATTCTCCTATATCTCCTAAGTGCTCTAATGGCTCTGCTAGTGGCTCCAAAAAGATTGTCTTGGATTTGAGGCATTTTTGTTGATTCCAAAGCTTGTTACTTTGTAACTCTAAAGATATTTCCCTCTTTCTTCGAAATGCTTCATTGGCTCGGAAGGGTTATCCTATTGTCTCCGAAGTGCTTGAGCAATTCCAAAGGGATGAAATTATAAACCTAAAGTTGCCTCTGAAGTTTTTTTAATGACTCTAAACTTTCTATTTTCTTCTTTTAAGTATATTCATGAATTATAAGTATATTTATGAATTATATATTTAATTTTCTTGAGCATTTACTTGGTTTCTTCCTTTAAGCATCATAAAGATTATTCTCAAGATTAGTTTAAAAAATATTTCTGCAAAATGCTTGAGAATAAATTGTTAGTACCTTAATGTTTCACTCATGTCTTTGCTCATCATCAAAATATAGTTGGTTAAGAATGCTCATCATCAAAATTAAGCTATATAAGAGTGTATGTTTAACACATGTTGGTTTCCAAAGCTGACCAATAAACTTATACAAGATCAATAAACTGCTTGCTTGTCATCCCAAATAATAAAGTTGTACAAAGAAAATGCCTCTTACATAGGTCGAGTTTGAAATTAATTAAAGTGTAGCAGAAGTAAATGTATGATAATAAATACAAAGAATTTTAGACTCCTTTATGCTATTAAAAAGAATGTTCATTGATTGCAAATAGCTTTTTGCGCAGTGGAGTTGGAAGAAAAATTTTAATGTATGAGTAAATGCTCTATAAGCCCTTTTTTTTGGGAAAATTTCTTGCTCTCTAAACCTTTTCTTGAATGGCTTCTCCTTACATTTTAAACTAAGATTCAAAACTTTTCCATTGGAGAAAATGATGTTCATTTAATGTGAGCAAATCGATAGGATTTTCTGCTTGTTAAAGCGTTCTCGTGAGTTTGTCAGTTTGAAGGTATGCTTGTAGTAAGCAACTATGTCCATAGTTATGATTTTAGATTGACATGAATAGCTCAGTGTGCAACATGCTTCTTTCAACTATGTTCAAAAGTGAATCACTGAGTTTGAATGTGAATTGCTAAGTTCGGAGTTAAATTTTAGATTGAGTGAATTGTTCAACTTATGTCTATTTTCATTTAGCAATGTCCGAATATGAGTTCTTGTGTCCAAAGTAAAATTTCAAACTTAAACTAGTGCAAATTAGTCTTGGTCATATGGCTAAACTCTGGCCATGTCCAAAGATGAGTTAGCAAAGTTTGATGTAAAATTTTGAACTGACTGACTCTAGCAATGGTAGAGTCTGAATCTTAGCACTGGGAATTTTTGGACTTGTACTTTTGGTATCTTGGCTTCTCTCTTGAGTAGTGTTCGAACTTTAGTTCTTTAGTGTCCAAATTGGTTCTACTAAGTCTGGATTGGTTCTACTGTGTCCGAACATGCTTCTTCAGTGTATGAATCTTTGTTGAGCCTAGAACTTGGTTTCTTGTTCGAACAAGCAGTATTCTATTGTAAGAGTTCCTTAGTGAGCTTGGTAAAGCCAAGTGTTGTTAGAGTTTCTTTTTAATCTTGGGGACCAAGGGTATGATTCCATGGTTGATAGTGGAACTTAAGGTTCGGATACCTTAGAGAATAGTAGGTGTTGAGTTAGCCCCAACCACTATACTTGTTTGTGTACTTATTATCTTATATGCTTCTATGCTTTCTATTGAGTGGAGGTGTATAGTTATTATTGAGTCAAGTGTATAGTTTTGATGATTAACAAAACTTGGTTAATGGCTTAAATTAAGCTAATGATATGTTGTTAAGATTTTTGGATTCAAAAGAGACTTTCAGAGGATGTGGAAATATTCAAAGGGATGTTTAGAGGCTTAAGAGGAAGCTCCAAAAGTTCTAGAGTTATGTCTAGAAGATTCATAGGAAACACTCTAAATTCAGACAGAAGTTTCAAGGGAAAAAGAAGCTTCAGAGGATAGTTTAATAGAAGCTCCAAAAGAATTAAGAAGAAGTTTTAGAAAAATCATCACAACCTTCAGACGAAGCATTTTAGGGACATGTTCAAAGTTTGGAAGAAGTGTTCAAGCCCTTAAAGGCAACTTACAAAAGACGTAGAAGCTTTAAAGGTTTCAGAGGAGGCTTTTAACGCTTCAGGATGTTGTGTATCAATTTTATAATTTAAAATTTAAAAGAATTCAGAGCTTTGGGCTTCATGGAATGAATGTGGAATTCCAAAGGATATGTCTTAAGGCTTTAATGAGAACCTTCAGAGGGCACAAAAACTACATTATGAAATTTTAAAAGTTAGAAGATGATGTTGATAAAATCTACACACCATTCATAAAATCTACACACCATTCAGAAGTTTAAAGTGCTTCAAAAATGGGCAACAACATTTTAGATTATATAGAAGCCATCAGAACATTGAAATCCATCAAAATGTCTAAAAGCCAAGTCCAAAAACTTTGGAGTATCTTTTGTTTTAGATGGTGAACATAAGTCTAAAGATCTCAGAAGTTAAGTCGAGAAGATGTTTAAGTTTCAGAAGATTTGAAAGTTATGTCCAAAATCTTTAAAGTAACTTCAGAGCATGCTTTAGATAGTTCACACAAGCTTTAGAGGCGAACTTCAATTTTGAGGATCTTAGAAGTGAAGTTCAGGAAATATTGAACCGTCTGAAGATTCAAAGATCAAGCCAGAAAGCTTCAAAACATGTTCAAAGGATGAACTCCATGCTTAAGCACTTAGAAGAAATAATCAAAGTTTATGCAGAAGTGTTTCAGGCTTTAGAGCATCTTTAGAAGATGCCTCAGATGATGAATAGATGCAGCAATTGGAATGTTAGCACTCAAAAGCAGAACCCAAGTTTATTAGTAAGTAAGAGAGTCTCTTTAGAAGATCTTCAGATGATGAACATGACTTAGAAGGGAAATGGTAGCCATTAAAATTGTCATTTTCCAAAAGGAATTATTATTAAAATGAAGTCAATGTTTAAAAGATTTGAAGAGAGCTTCAGAAGCTTTGAAAAAATGTTACAATGGCAATTGACAAAGCACTCGACCTTTAGAAGCTTTTAAGTTTAACTTTAGAAGTTCTGAAGCACAAGGCATTGCGTTGAAAAGATACACGACTTTCAGATGTTTTAAAGTTTAACTTCAAAAGCTCTAAAACACAACCTGCCCATTGTGAACACTACAGATTCACCACGTTTTGAGGTCTGAAGTGCTAATTTCAGACATTTGAAGCCACGACATTTCAAAATGGTAAAAAATTTGAATGTTCCCTCACATTAAATGAGCTCACCTATCCCTACGACTAAAATTTAATCTTGCTATAAAGGGAGTAAATTTGGGACATTTAAATAGAAGTTACAAGCATTAAGAGAGCTTTGATCTTCATTTACTCACAAGCAACAATAAGCAACTCAAAGCCAAAGCTTTCAACCTTCGACATCTTTCAATCAAGGCTTGTATCTACAACACAAAGGAAAGATGCTCTGCAATAAAGTGAGCTTACAAGGATCAAAGACTTCCCTCATGCTTACAAAGAAGCACTATGAAAGTGTAATATTTCCTTTCTTATTTTTTGTTTGTATCCCTTGAGTCAGTGTTGGAGACCAAACTCAAAAAGAATAGGGGTAATTCTTATATTGTGTCTTATAATCGACTTATTGGTTTATATGCCCCCTTGAGCTAGAATTAAGAAGAGTGTAAGATGCACTAGTTTATGCCTCATAGAGTTGGAATCTAGAAGAGTGCAAGAGACACTAGTTTACGCCCCCTTGAGATGAAATCAAGAAGAATGTAAGAGGCACTAACCTCTAGAGCTAGAATCTAAAAGATTGTGAGAGGCACTAGTTTATACCTCTTAGAATTGGAATCTATAAGAGTGTTAGATGCACTAACATTGTTCCATTATATGAGATAGTGGATTCCAAGGCACAAGGGGTGTGCTCTTGGAAGAGTGGAGGAGGGAGGTTGTCCTGAACCACCATACATCATGCCTTTTATGTGTGATTGATTTATTTCTACGCGTTCTATTATTTTTGTTATTTATCTCATTACAAAATTGCACAAAAGTATGAAAAGAGGGAATTTAGTTAAATAGGAATTGAGCTAGAAAATTCTATAAACCCAATTCACTCCTCTCTCTTGGGTTAAGCCAAGCCTAAAGGGAATAACACTTTCAATATAATCTATTATTGTTCTTGCATATTCACTTAATTTTCCAATTTTGATTGATTTTATACTTTGTTATACGCTTTGTTTTTGAGACTAATAATTGGTATTAGTTTGGGAACTAAAACTCAAATTTAGGTTTCTTAAACCCTTTAGTATGATCTAGTATGGTCAACAATTTTGCTAGAATTATGGAGGGTCAATCAATAATTAGATTTTCTTATTTTGATGAGGAGCATTATAGCTATTGCAAGTTAAGAATGGGAATTTTTTTGATTGCTAGTAGCTATAAGTTGTGGAAAATTATAAAGGATGGAATGTTATTCTCTACCTTAGAGGAGAGTAATTTGACTATCAAGAACATTGGAGGAGCACGATTGGATACCAAAGCTAAGAATTCTTTATATTATGTTCTCTCCCATTCTGAATTTGAGAAGATTTCCTCATATGACATTACTAAGGAGATTTGGAACCACTTGCAAGTAATTCATAACGGGATAATCCAAGTGAAGAAAACTAACGTATGCTCTAACTTGCAGTAAACTTGGTTTATTATATTTTGATGATTAAAAAAAATACATTTATGTTCATGTATGTTTGGAATGGAGTAATAAGCTCACAATTGTAAAGATTTTCTAAATATAGGCACCAATCTCAGTCTAGTCGCTTGGCACATTTGCTTATGGTCAATGTCAATTACCAATTACCTATGGTATTTGCCTATGGGGTTCAAGAGAGATAGCCTTCCGTAATCGCCTATGGGCATCATAATTGAATAGGCCAGCCACCTAGCATTTGCCTGAGTGGTTCTAGAGAGTTAAGTGTGTAGCATAAATATGATAGCCGATTCTAAGGCACCTTAGATTTGCCAGGTGTGTGGAACCAAATGCAAGGTGCCTTCGCTAAACACCTAGCAATGTTAAGCCTAAAAGGGATTTAAGGAAGGCAACCCACTCTAAGTTGCCACGTAAGATCCGCCTTCGAGCACAACTGCTTGGAATTCATTTGCCATATTCTAGAAAGAAATGCTTGAAGGTTTTGAAGTTTTAGAAACTAGAGTCAAATGGGAGCCACTTGGCACATTCTTTTATGAGGCACAGTCGAATAGAGTGGCTACTTCGGATTCGACCTGTGACTATAACAGTTAAAAAATTTAAATGTTGAAGTGCATTAAATGCTTCTCAACTATCCCCAATAGTTGAAAATAAAAGAGAGCT
Organism: Pouteria campechiana; assembly: GCA_036873735.1. Taxonomy (NCBI): domain Eukaryota; kingdom Viridiplantae; phylum Streptophyta; class Magnoliopsida; order Ericales; family Sapotaceae; genus Pouteria; species Pouteria campechiana. The sequence goes on from JAYJMB010051534.1 coordinate 15,733, forward strand.
ATAAAAGAAGTAATGTTTGCACGTTAAAGGAAGTTAGTCAGCTCAAATATTCAAGTATTAACGCATTAAAAGCATTTAAAGCACTCAACTTTAGAAATTCAATAATTAAAGCACACAACATAATAAAGGGAAGCTTACAATCCATAAAAGCCATAACATTCAATTTTTCATCCTCTATTATAATCAAAAGCTTCCTCTACACTTTAAAGATGCACGGCAAAAGTGTAATTCTTTCTTTTTTAGTCTTGTTTGATTGATTGTCTTAGATTTGTATTGGAGACCAAGTCTAGGAAGAACAGGTCGAGTTGTTAGAGCTATATCTCACAATCATCTTGTTGAATTGTAATCATGGCTCTTAGAACTAGAATCTAGAACAGTGCATTGACACTAAGTTATATTTTTGATTGATATAATGAAACTTCACAAAGGGGTGTGTGCTTGGAATAGTAGATTAGGGAGGTTGTCTTGAACTACTATATATTATGTTTGTTGTTTGTGTTTGGTTTAATTACTTCCTCATAATCATTTATTGCAAATTTTCTTAACAAATTATTTGAAATAAGGGAACTTAATCAGTTGGGGTCCAAGTATAAATTTTTTATCAACCAAATTCACCCCTCCCCTCTTGGGCTGAGCCTAGCAAAAGGACTAATAAGTGGTATCAAAGTAGACTACATAAACATTTGTAAAGATATCAAATGCCTAAACTATCATCTTCATCCTATGTGTTTGTTGAGAGCCAATTGTCTACCTAGATGCTCCTATTTAATGGAGTTTGCATATTGAAAGTTGAGAATGAAATAATTTATTATGGCCAATGATATAGATTCTTGAAAAGCCATTGAGGTGAGAGTGACACTTCCATCATCTAGCATTGGTGCATGGACAAAATAGGAAAATAGTAGTGTTCAAAATAATGCCAAGGTGATGAACTTACTATTTTGTGCCCTTTTAGCAACTGAATTTGATAAGAGTTTCATTGTGCACCATAGCTAAGAAAATATGGGACAAACTTATTTCTATCTATGAGGTTTGTTCCCAAGTTAAGGGGACTAGGAGGAACATCCTCAGTGGGGAATTGGAAAATTTTAGGATAAAGTAGGCAGAAAGCATTTCTTAAATGTATGCAAGGTTTTCAAAAATCACTAACGCACTCAGAGGATTCAGTAATGAAGATCCTTAGCATGTTGTTGAAATCATGGAATCAAAAGATTACAACTATCAAAGAAGCTAAGGATTTGAATCAGCTGAAGGTTAATGACTTGATTAACTCATGTCACTTGAGTTAGACAAAAACAAGAAACAAGAACCTAGCAAGTAAAAGAGAACTCTGAACTCAAAAGTAGTTAATGAAAACAGTAGTGAATTTGCTTCTCAAATTGATGATGATGTTGCCTCACTCCCAAGGAAGTTTAAGAAGTTCGTAAGAAGTAATAAAGGTAATACTTCAAGAGGAAAATCAAAGCTAGATGATAAGGAGAAGAGATAAATGCCACAATTCTATAAATGATGAGGTATTGGGCATATTCAAGTTGAATGTCCAAATCAAGAGAAGGTAAATTACAAGGAGAGAATTGATAAGAAAAATAAAAGGTAAAAAGGAATGACAATTTAGGAAATCAGCCAACAATAGGGCACATGGAATGTATGTAAACGAGGATGATTCAACTAATACTAGCTCTAATGGAAAGGAGGAGCAAGAAAACAACAACATTGCTAGAATCTATTGCATGGCTTAAATAGAAAGTGATGTTTCAACCTACACAAAGATAGAAAACGAAGTGGAAAAGTCAACTAGCATGTCTGAAATTGAGGTAATTTCTTATTATTCATATACTTTAGATTTATGTAGCTCCTTACTAAATTGCAACAATCTTATGATTCTATTTTTGTGGAATTTGAAACAATTGGTCAAAAATTCACCCAAAAGAATAGGCACTTTGATGGGACAATTCAAATAAATACAAAATTGGTTGAACAAAACTTGTCTTATCAAAAGGAAGTGGACCAATTAAAGAAAGAAATTGAGATTTTAAAGAATGCATTGAACAAATCCTCCAACCTAGGATAATCAATCACTAAGTTTTTGAGAATGATTAGGGAAATTAGCAAAAGATGAATTGGTTGTGAGGAATCAAGTGGTGAGGAACCACAAGAACCTAGGAATTTTGGTGGATGGACCAAGGGTCTCAATACTTCACAAGAGAGGGAACTTTCTCTCACATCAAGAGGTTTTGTTAGCCATTCATGGGTGAGAAAATTTTTTGGTATTCACTTAACCCAAATCAAGCACTAAACAAGATAATTTGTAAATGTCATCTCTACAACAAGTTTTGGGCACAATGTATATGATGCCAAGCAACAAAAATACAAGAAAAAGATGCTAGATTAAGGTGGAGGCTAAAATAAATTCCTCAAATATCTACTATTCATGACTTCAATAACAAAAATGAACCCATTTCTTAGATACCAAAGAGGTGAAGAGAGATTTATTTGTGACTGCAGGTGAGCCTTAAAGATACTATGAGGAATACATGTTTCTTGGACAATGGTTCTCAAGATATATGGCAAGAAACAAAAAAAATTTAAAGAATTAAATTCATTCAATGGAGTTATAATAACTTTTAGGAACAATGACAAAGGTTATATCAAAAGGAACGGTAAAGTTTCTAGTGCATGCATTGAAGACATCCTATATGTTAATGGTCCTAAGTGTTACCTATTGAGAATCAACTGTGTGATAGATGTTATAAAGTTATGCTTGAATCATCAATATATAGTAGGTTTGATGTAGATGATAGAATTATTTTATTGGCAAAGGATATGGAAATGTATATTTAGTTTACCTTGATAAGCTCATTGAAAAATGTTTGATTAATGTTGATGATGATCCATGGTTGTGGCACAAGAGACTTAGGCATATTAACATATCAAATATTAATACTTTATGAAAAAAGAATTTGGTAAGTGGTTTACCTAAGTTAAAATTTAACAAAGATCAAATTTGCAATGCATGCCAAATGTTCAAATAGACCAAGATATTATTTGCACCTAAAAATGAAGTTTCTACCTCAAGGCCTCTTGAGTTATTACATATGGATGTATTCAGGCCATTTGAAATTTTGAGTCATGGTGGAAAGCGATATGTATATGTGATTTTGGATGACTATTCAAGATTCACTTAGGCAATACTTTTGGTAATCAAGGATGAAATATTTTGTATGTTTTCTATACTTTCCATTTTTGTGTAAAAATGAGAAGCAACTTTCAATTATATCCATTAGAAGTGATCATGGTGGTGAATTTGAAAGTAGAAAGTTTACTAAATATTATGAGGATAAGGGCATTCACTATAGTTTCTCTTCCCCTAGAACTCCACAGCAAAATGGAGTCATAGAAAGGAAAAATAAAGCGATATAGGAAATGACTTGGATTATGCTTAATGGAAGTAAATTATCTAAGAGGTTTTGGAGAGAAATAGATACCATAGCTTATCATGTGCTTAACCAAGTGACCATTATGGCCATCCTTAAGAAGACTCCATATGAGCTTTGGAAAGGAAAGAAACTAAATTTATCTTATTTTTATTCTTTTGGTCACACTTGCTGTGTTAAATAATGGGAAAGAAAATTTTGGTAAATTTGATCCAAAGAGTGATGAAGTTTTCTCAGTTATTCATTAAATTGCAAAGCATGTAGGGTGTGGGACAAGAGGACTCAAGTAGTTGAGTAGTCTGTGCATGTTACTTTTGAGGAGTCTTGTTTAACTCTAAGAAAGGAGAATGAAAGTAATGCAGATGGAACAACTAAGAAAATGAAGAGGCTACATCTAAAAAAACCACGAGGGAGAAGGATCCTTCAGACTAGAACAAGATCTATAATTAGAAAGTGCTAACGAAGAGATAAATGAAGGTAATATTCTTTTCCAACATCCTATCAACTCGAGATTTATGCATGCACATCCTGAAGATCACTATAATGGTGTGAAAACTAGGAGATCCATGCATAATGTTTGTGGACACTTTGCTTTCATTTCTGATGTTGATCACACTTGCATTGAATACGCCCTTGGTGATGAAAACTAGATAATTGCTATGCAAGAGGAACTAAATCAATTTGAAAGAAACAAAGTGTGAAAATTAGTTCCTAGACCGAAGAACTTTGACATGATTGGAACAAAATGAATGTTTAAGAATAAATTTGGTGAAAGTGAACTTGTCATTAGGAATAAAGTAAGGCTGGGGTATTCCCATGAGGAGAGAATTGATTTTGAAGAATCATATACCTCTATAGCTAGGTCGGAAACTATAAAAATGCAACTTGCTTTTATGTCTCATATAAAATTTAGGTTATTTTAAATTGCTGTCAAATGTGCATTTCTTAATAGTTATCTTAATGAAGAGGTGTATGTTGAGCAGCCCCTAATTTTTAATCGGAGAAGCTGTCAAATCATGTTACAAACTTACTAAAGTACTATATATGTTGAGGCAAGCCCCAAGAGCTTGGTATGAAAGATTAAATATATTTTTCATGATTAGGGATTTAAAAGAGGAGATGTTGATACTAATCTCTTTATTTAAAATGTTAGTAGAGATATTTAATCATTCAAGCTTTGTTGATAATATTATCTTCGATGTTATTAATGAAAATTTATATAAGGAATTCTCAAGCGTTATGCAAGATTAGTTTGAAATGAACATGCTGGAAGAGTTAAAATACTTGTATTGCAAATCAAATAACTAAAAGATGGTATCTTTATTTTTCAATCCAAGTACACTGGGAAATGCTAAAAAATTTTGGGATGGAAGGAATCAAAGCAATAAACACCCCAATGAGTACATTAACAAGAATGGATAAAGATGAAAAGGGTAAACTTATAGAATATAAATTGTATCATAATATGATTGGTTCTTTACTTTATTTGATTGTATCTTAGACAAATATTTTGTTTAGTGTATGTTTCTATGCTACATTCCAGTCAAGTCCTATAGAATTACATATATCTTTACTGAAAAGAACCTTCAAGTACCCAACTAATACATCAAGTCTTGGGCTATGGTATTTTGGAGGTTTAAGCTATGAACTTTTCAATTATTTAGATGCAGACTCTGCAGGGTACGAAGTGGATAGGAGAAGTACATGTGGAATATGCCAATTCCTTAGAAACAAGTTGGTTTCATGGTATTGAAGGAAATAAACAAGTGCAACACTTACTATAATAAAAGCAGAGAATATAGCAGTTAGAAGTTGTCATGCTTAATTCTATGGATGAGGCAACAATTACTAGATTATGTATTGAGCTACAATGAGATCCCCATTTGATGTGATAACACAAGTGCGATATGCTTGATAAATAATCTAGTATTATATTTACACACCAAGTATATTGAGATTGGACACCATTTCATTAGAGATCACCTAAAAAAGCATGGTATTTATTTATAATATATTTCCACTGATACTCAACTTGTTGATATCTTTACAAAACCATTTCCACTAGATAATTTTTATATGATTATAAGGAAATTAAGAATGATAAACATTATTTCATGGAGTCATATATATCATACGTGATTTTATACTATACATTATTTTGATTAGATACATACATACATATATATATATATGTATATGTATATGTAAAACATGTTTTAGATTTAACAAATGAATGATTACTTGAAAATTATGATAAGGTTATATATGGTTGGTTGATAAAATGTTTTAAATTAAAAATGGTTGGAACAAGAATTATTTGAACTTTGCAAGTTATGGTAGCAAAGAGATTGTGTGGACCCCAAGCACCTAGGATTTTAGGCGCCTGGTGATTTGGGCAAGATAAACCCTTCTAACCTTTCATCTTCATTTTCTCTCTTTCTGCACTACATAGCCACATCTCGAGCAGTTGGAATCACCTCCTCTCTCAATCCCTCCTAAACCTTCATCTCCTCAAATCTCTTACATAGATATCATATTCCCAACATTTTTTTGGCATTCTTCAATCAAATGGCTCTAAAGAAGGTAGTGTCCAAGCCCTCATGCTCACCAAAGAGACCAAAGACAAGGGGAGGAGCATCTACATCATTGGGAACCATTTCTGGAGCTACATTGGGTTCAAAATGAGTTTGTTTTGCTGAGGATTCACAAGGTAATTAGGTTGGACTTTTGCATTCCACAAATCCTAGTAGAGGAAATGAAAATGTATCAAAAGAGGAGCAAATTGGAATGGAAGGCAATGTAGCTGAAATTTGAATATTTGATTTAAGCATGTTGGTTGGGTAAGTAGATGGAAAGAAAGTGCCAAAGCAAAGTTCAAAACAAGATATCTTTTTGCATATTATTTTGGAGGCAATGAATAGAAATTCAAATTTTATACCACTATGCTTAGGACATGGATGCATATACAAAGGAAAGTGGATTTTAACTTCCTTGATTAGTACCACTAAGATATAAGGGCAATGATTAATTATCAAGGATGGGGTAAACTAATTAAGATGATGCTCTCATTTTCTACTTCAATGGGAACCATAAAGAACACTATACTATGATAAAGGGTGAAGAAATTCAATTTGGAATTGCTGCTATTTTATCATAACAACATTGAGGACAAATATTAAGTGTGCCATGGTATGAAAATGAAATAAAGTTGTCTGCAGAATGGTTGTTTAGGAAATTGTCCACTGGAAAGGTTTATAATAAGTTACACAGGTTCATGAAAGCCAAGAATATGAATATTGAATTGAGTTAAGAAAAGTTCTCAAATGAGTGATAGTGCCCAAACTTAGGGGAATTAAGATCATAACCAAACATGAGACCCACATACTTTGGAAAATTTACAATTACAAGAATGTAAGCTTCCTCATGATTATGTTTAATGGATTTGAATATGTGACGACTAGAATAGATCATGTGGTTCCCTATGGTATCTGGTTCACCAAGATTTTTGAACCCTTTCAAGTCAATGTCCAAGGTGAATTTCTACTTTATACATCCATACTAAAGAAGGAATAGATTAAAGAAACATTATTAAAAAGAATGTAGATTCAAGAAGCTGACTACACTGCAGAACAAGGTGCCTGACACAATCAAGTAATGGTGGAAGAAGAAGAACTGCATTTAGTAATAACGATGATGATGGTAGTGACAATGAAGAGGATGAAAAAAACCAAAACTTATAGTGAAAATCAAGAAAGGGAAGCCAAATCTTAGGGGGAGCAACCTGAGGAAAGATTGGAGACAGGTCACCATGAGTAGGAAATAGTGAGGTAAGCTTCATCATCCTTTTGAGCTCCACAATTTGTACTAACTATAACACAACCTTGCTTTGCTCATGCTAGGTTGTCTTCTGAGGTTTGCCACTTGAGCAAATAGGTATAATAGCTCAAGAGGAATCAAGCACGGGGTATGCAGAACATGCAATGATAGATGGATCTCTTGCTATGAAATTTTGGGTTGCATTATACATCATCCTTGTTAAGTCTAACCCTTTTAATTAACTTATTTTTGATAATAAATGTGTATTAATAGCTAAGTTTTGATGATGAGCAAATATGAGAGTGAAAATTTATGTTACTGACAAGTTACTTTCCTAAGCACTACTAAAAGAAATTAAGAAAACCAATAAAATGCATAAAAGAAATACTTTAGAGTGATGAACACCATAAAGAAGTTTATATCAAGTTGAAAAAAATCATAATTAAGAATTTAGAGGAAGAAAAACAAGTGAATGCTCAGAAAAAATGAATCTTAACTTAAAAAGAGATTTCAAATGCATAAGGATAGCGCTGAAATCAAGTTAAGCAAGTTCAGAAGCTCTAGAAGACGTTAGAAGATTTGAAGGACAAGTTTGAAGTATGAAAGACAAGTTTGAAAGCAATGAGATCATTATATAAAATATTTTAATGCTTAAATTCACATATTTTGGAACTTTATTTGACATGATTTATTGGATCATAATTATATTTGATGAAATATTATACTTAATGGAGTTATTTAGTTTTTCAGGTAACAAATCATGTTAAAAAGAGGCTAAATGTGAAAAAGCACCACTTTGACGCCATTTATTTTACTAATTGAGATTGATTTAGGAAAAGTGGTAAATATAAAAATTTATGTCCTTCTATCCAAAAAATTAACAAGCATCAAATTTGGAGATCGTATATGGCAGTTATGGCCATAAAACTACAACTATCTTTGAACTCCATTCAGTTTTGAATGTGCAGAATGGTATCACTTGTAGTCCAATTTTAGCATATTTGGATGGTAATTTGGTAAATATGTTCAACATTACAATTGTTGATCTTGAAGTATCTTTCACATGCATCAAGAATCATCCGATTCCGAGATTGTATAAGGAACTTATGGTTAAAACAGTCAACATATCTTCGATGAATGGCAACTTGGGCACTGCAGCACCCAACTTTGGTTGAGTAAGCATAGCAGGTAGCCAGTTTGGCACCACGGCTATCAAACTAGGGCTGCGGTGCCTGTGCTTTCCCCCTTAAAGTGTGTGGCTTCTTCTTCCTAACTTGTACATGATAAAAGGGCTTTTGGGGCTTCATTTTAGAGGCCTTTTTGCAAGGGTTTTTGAGGTGTGAGCTTCTAGAGGGTTTTTTAGGAGGCTTTGAAAGAAAGAAGATTGAGTTTTGAAGATCAAGAGAAGAGCTCGGATTCAAGGCTTGGAAGTCAAGTGGAAAAGGGAAGATCTTCGGTTTCTTTGTTCATTGGCTTTGTTTCCTTATATTTGTTGAAGTTATTTTGGGGATTTGAACTATGATCATGTTGAACTTCAATTTTCTTGATTTATTCTATATTATGAGTAGTTAATCTTTGCCTTTCTAGAGGGAGATGAATTTTATGTGTGATTCATGGTATGATCAATGAATGACTTGAGTTATCTTGCATTTGGTTTATTTATGATGCTTTATTCTTAATGCTTTCAATTTATTGGTTATTTATTGAATGAATGTATATTTGAGATTTGACATTTGGGAGAGGTAATCTTGAATATGATCTAGGCATCATAAAATGAGATTCCAAATGACTCGGGATAGGTTCTAGGTAATGTGAATTTATTTAAGAGAATCATAGATTGTAATGCATTCCCATTATTTTGATTTTTATAGGGATATCAAAATTAGAATTTTGAGAACAAATACTTGACTTGGCACTCGAGAGAGGGGGTTATATGAATTAGGATTCTCAATTTATAAACCAATGCAATGATCAAAATGGAATGAGTAGAGAATACCGTGAATGAAGCAAAAAATGAAATCAATTCTCTAGATTTTTCATACCTTGATCTAATCTATTCAAAGCCTGACCATTTTATTTGTTATTCAATTCATATTTTTTAGTTATCCAAGTAATGTTAGAATTATTCAGAACAATAGCTAGTGACTATTTGAAATACACAATCCCTATGGATACGATAACCTTCTCATTACTACACTATAAAACTTGATGTCGTGCACCTGTGGTTAGTTTGTAGTGAACAAGTTTTTGGTGCCATGGTTAGGGATTGGCGTTATTTTGATTTTTTGCTAATATTGTTAACAGATAATTTTATCTTTAATTTGGATTGGTATTCTCTTTATTGTATTTTTATTTCTTTTGTGTTTATTGTGTAAAGTTAATTTCTTTAGCTCTTGAAGTAGTGTATGCAAAATCATAGAGATTTTAACCTAATTCCATTTGATCCAGAAATTGAGAGAACTCTATGAGACATTCAGAGAGCAAAGCGAACCACATCAAGTACAATGGCAGAGCCAGAACAAAATTAGTAGGCAAATCAGAATCAACAGAGACCCATTAGAGACTATTTTAGGCCAATGGTTAATGAGAACTACTCTAGTATCACTCGTCCAGCCATCAATGCTAATAATTTTGAGTTGAAGTCAACCTTAATGAACATGGTCTAGCAGAACCAGTTTGGGGGTTCACTGAGTGAAGACATGAACATTCACTGAGCCATGTTTCGAGAAATCAGTGACATAGTGAAGATGCTCGGAGTCCAAGATAATGTTATTAGATTGAGGCTATTCCCTTTCTCACTAAGAGACAAGGCAAGAGGCTAGTTGCAGAGTCTAAAACCAGGCAGTATAACCACATGGGATGAGATGTTGGAAAAGTTTCTAGCCAAGTTCTTTCCTTTGGCCAAAATAGCTTAGATCGGAAGCAAAATTGGCCAATTTCAATAGTTGGACTTCAAACCACTTTATGAGTGCTGGAAGAGATTCAAGGATTTGCTAAGAAGATATCCATATCATGGATTCCCAGATTGGCTTCAGATCTAGTTGTTCTATAACGGATTGCATAGTCAGATGAGAACCATAGTTGATGCTACATCCGGAGGCTCATTATTGGCCAAGACTGCAGATGAGCATACTCATTATTGGAAGATATGGCTTCTAATACATTTTAGTGGCCAAATGAGAGGAATATGGTGAGGAAAGTAGCAGGTTGCTATAAGGTAGACCCGATCACAACCCTAACTACACATATGTATTCTTTGATGCACCAATTAGCCATTGCCAATTCCGCATCTAAGGGAATGTTTAAGAGAATCATCTTTTTCTTCTCTTCCAATTAAAGCATAGGTGATTGCAGATCCAACCAAAGAAGAAGTATAGTATGTCAACAATAAGGGCTATAGTAATTTCTAGTGAATAACATGCAGAAGCAATATTATCTTGGATGGAGGAATTAGGATAATCTTCCTTAATCCAAGGAATACAATGAAACATTTTTTGGTTTTCAACCTCCACACCAATCTCAACCACCAGAGAAGAAGAAGCCATCTCGTGAAGATCTCATAAGTACTTTTGTGAATGAGAGTCGGGCAAGGTCCTCTAACAATTAAGCGAGGCTTGATAACATAGAAAAAACCATGGGAAACATCAATGCTTCAATCAAGTCTTTGTAAATGCATATTGGGTAGATTGCAAGCTCTTTGAATAGTTCAAACAAGAGTATTTTTCCCAAGCAACATTAAGAAGTACCCAAAAAAATGCTACAATGCCATGACTTTGAGAAGCGGCAGAGAATTGGAACCCCCAAGGTTGCAAGAAGATCCATGACCTTCCTCAGAAGTAGAGAGCTAGGATGTTGCATAAGGATAGAAAAATGAAGAGGAAGCAAAGAAGCAAGACGACTTAAAAAGGGAGGACTACATTCCTGGGAGAATTACATTCTGTGATAACCCTCCAATCTTGAAACCCCAACTTCTTTAACCTCAAAGATTTTAGAAAAAGAAAATTGATGAAGAATTTAGCAAATTCCTTGAAATATTTAAGAAAATTTATATTAACATTCCTTTTACAGAAGTTTTGGAGCAAATGCCAAATTATGCAAAGTTCATGAAGAAAGTTATATCCAAGAAAAGGAAGCTGGAACATATTACAATGAAGTTGATAGAAGAGTGTGCCATTTTATAGAGAAAGCTACCACAAAAGTTGAAAGATCCATGGAGTTTTACTATTCCTTATTCTATTGGCAATTCATCTTTTAAGGCATTGTGTGATCTAAGTGCATCTATTGACTTATTGCCTTTGTCTATGTTTCAGAAACTTGGATTAGGAGAGGTGGAGCCAACAACCATCATACTACAATTGGCAGATAGGTCTTTGACTTATCCTTAGGAAATCATTGAAGATGTGCTAGTAAAGGTAGACAAATTCATCTTTTCAATAGATTTTGTTTTCATAGACATGGAAGAAGATCATGAAGTGTCATTGATTTTTGGAAGATAATTGTTGGCAACTAGAAGGACTTTGATTGATGTACAGCATGGTGAGTTAACATTGTGATTTAATGGCAATGAGGTAAGATTTAACATTTATTGTTGATTGTCTAGTTGAACTTTGGATGCACTACAACAAGAGAAGCAAGAAGAGTCATCAAGGAAAAGAGAAACTAAAGATAAATCAATATTTGTTCAGGATTCAAATGGGTATCTTAAGGATGATGAAGAGGCCAGCAAGAGTAAACCCAACTGGGATGGCATAGAGGAAGTCAATGAAAAATACATCACGATGGATGGGTTCAGGCATAAGTTGGCATGATTGATTGCTACACCACAAAAAGCAAATACCTCTAAATCTTGATAATGCATTTCTTGGGAAGGATGATACTCTTTCAGTGATTAAGGAACTGGAGCATCACAAAGCCAAATTTCATTTTGAGGAATGAGGAAAACCATAGTCAAGCTGAGACTACAAACCAAGCGCTTGTTGGGAGGCAACCTAAGATTTCACACTTTCTACTTTGTTTATTTCCATTAGCTTAGTTTAGTTTTTGCAATTTAGTTTTCAACTATTTTCTTTATTTTGAGTGATCTCTTTTTTAAAAAAAAGTTGTGCACTCCACCAAAAGCAACCTTCATACACCATCAAAGGAGACCATGTCCCCACAAGGAAGTTTCTTTCCCCCTTATGCATTATTTTTAATATTGAGGACAATTTTTGGTTTAAGTTTGGGGGTATTTGGGGATGTTCATTCATTTTATTTAGTTTTGGAAAAATTCTTTCGAAATTTAGTTATAATTTCTTTGATGAGATTCATTTCTTAGACAAGAAAATCTAAGAGAAATTGTGTGAAATTGATAAAATTGAATGGGATTGGATTATTTCTCTTTTGATGATCATTATCTTATGCTTAGTTTTTGATTACCATTGCACATGATTTAGAAGAAAGGAGAGGCACTACCTTGTAATTGAATGATTCTTATGATAAATCTTTATTCTTCATGAATGATGAAATTTTTATTGAGCACATTATGTTATGATTATGTAAAGTGTATGTGTATTAGTTAATAATGTTGTGAATTTAGTAATATATTCTGATCAACATGAGCATGCTAGAACTTGGTTGATTATCTCTCAAGGTAAAATTCTAGAATACATGTTTATTTGGAAATCCTTTAGGCATTCTTTAATCAGTTTTAGTCTTTAAAGATAACCTAGCACATTCATGTCACTAGTGTCCTCATTGAGCCTTATGAAAGAATGGCATATGCAAAGCATGTGAGATACCTTCATTCAACTTTTCTTTCTTTAGCTTCATCATCATTTAGATCCTTTCAATATGAAAAACCATAGTTGCCCTATTAAGAGACATATTCCATACACATGGTTGTTTGGGAGTATGAGTGAAGCAAAAGAAGATAAGTTTGGGAGAATTGAAAAGAAAAATGCCAAAAGGAAAAGAAAAGAGAAAAAAAGGAAAAGAATTATTAAGGATTTA
>JAYJMB010051545.1:0-28967 GCA_036873735.1 Pouteria campechiana
TAGCAAGACAGTTTGGTTTTTACCCCCTCAACTTTGAGTGATTCGGCAGATTTGGATTCCTATATATCCACTCATGTTGTACTTCATCATACGATACGATTCATATAAGATCCATCTGTCTAGATATCATCATAGACATCCAGAAAGCCGTATGCTTTGGAAGAAGCTTGTACAGTTTGGGAAGGGGTTTTTATTGATCAAAAAGAAGAATTCAAACGAAGTCAATGGGAAGCAGCCTTGGATATGAGGAATTCCTCAAACAAAAAAAGGCAAAGTCCGGTATTTGACGAAGATCTTTCTATTCTTCAATAAACCGCGATTCTGATCATCCGGGGCAGCAACACCACGAACAAAACAAGGGCTTGGAAGCGCACTGACGGTGATCTTATAAGAATTCCGAAGTCCGCTTTCTTGATTTGCTCCCAGTCGTGCTTCTGGTTTCCATTCCCATGAAGCACAACCGTCACGCTTTGAGGGAATTCAAATAGTGAAGTTAGCCCGCATTCAATTCATTAAGCATTCTCCTTTCTTGCTCTGGACTGACTGAGGCATTGGACAAGATGCGCTGCTAGTCCTTGCTTCAGTAAGTCACAGCGCGTCTCTTCTTCCCTTTCGCTTGAACTCCTAAATCAAGGAAGTAGTGCTTTCTCCCGGGATTAACTCTTATTCATAGATTCATACATATTAAATATACCACGGATTTTCCCTTCCTTCGGCAGTAGATGAGGGCATGGTGATCAAGAGACTGACTTACTTACCAATTACTCAATGCCTGACCTGAATGTGAATGCCGAATGCCTTCAAGCAAGGAGTAGCGGGAAGATGAACTAAGTAAATTCTATAGCTCCTATAGGGCCAAAGGGTAAGCAAGGTAAGAAAGTCACTAGTTAGCTCTCACAGTACGCAAGGTGAATGATAGCCTTCCCCCTGTAATCCCTAAAGAGTGAAGGGAATATAGGGGGAGTTTTTTCTTCCTCCAAACAGTCAAATCTGAACTGAACCGTCGTCGCTCTTCTTGCTTTCCTCGTGGGGGGCTCAGATCCGCTTCGAGAATAGTCCGTCTCTCTAGGCTCACTCTACCCCCTGTGTTGTCTTATTTCAATGCTTTGAAACCATGGGCGGTGGTGGAAGTGTCCCGCTTAGTTAACTCTTGTCCTGGCGGCGATAAGGAGAGGCAACGGCATGGCCCCACTGATTTGAATTAGTCAACGTTTGTATGTTTCGATGGGGTCCGAGCGGCTTCGCCGGCTTGGATTCACAGTGTCGAGAAAATCCTGTCAAGACAACTATCCCCTATCAGCAATGCAGTTCATCCGAAAGGCTCACAAAGGCCAAAGGGGAAAGACACCAGAAAAAGTACTTCCTCCTCCGACTGCTTGAATCTTGAATCGAGGCACCCATCATTGCACTTCCCCCAAAGATCCAGGCCCGGTCTCAAGAGTTGTATCTCCAGAGACTCCTTGATGGATCGGTAAACCGTACTAAGAGGGGATTCAATTACGGGATCATCGTGAAAAGACTTCGTTGCATTGGTCAATTCAACGTTGGCGGGAGGGGACCCTTCGAGCGCTCATCTTTATCGAAGCCAATGCGTACAAATAGACAGGGCCTGTGCAAGTTCCATGTTGACGTTCCCTGATGCCTTAATTTAATGATGGCCTGAACCGAAGGAAGCTCGGCTCACCGTGAACTGGGTGACTTTTCACTCCCTTTAGTTCAAGCGGAAGACTAAGACGGGCTGAAAAGCCCTTGCGCGCGTTGGCACTTGTACCTGTTTGGTTTCCAACAGGTCTGAACTGGTCCGTGAGCCTTGAGATACGTAAGCACTCAATAACTAAATGGTCAAATAGGTAAAGCGAACTCTATTTTATATTATAGAGCGCTTAGGTACGCGATCGTGGCGCCGAGATTTGTAAGTCTCGGGTCGCATAGTGGGTCTTTTCTCAAAGATCCAACTATGCGCCTATGGTTCCTTAACCAAGGAGAGGAACCTCATATCTCTTTTTTGCGCGATGGATCGTGCAGTTTAAGAGGAAAGCGGGGTGGCTTGCTCTAGGCTTATACCTGAAATAATCAAATGTTTCATTTATGAAAAAAAAAAAGATTATGCAGGTGCCTTTGAGAAGCACTCCTCTCTTCCTTATCCTGTATCTATCACGAGGACAGGAATCCCTCGCAGCATTCCATCTTTCCATCGAAAGATGATTGCTCGTAGAGATGAACGATCGGATATGCTTGTTAAGTTTGACCTTTCTTTGTTTAGTGTCTATAAGCGGTTGTAAAGAAAGACAAATACCAATATTCGTCTATAGTCACTGAGAAAAATTGGGTAAACTTGAAAAGTCTATTAAATCGTTTATGTCTTGAGTTGCCTGATTTGATGGATAGGTACGCACCGTTTTACAGGGCCATACCTTTCAGGTTGGTCTTGGAAACCGATGTGGACTTCTTCATAAGTCCCCTATAGGTATGTCCGAAGTCATTTTGATTTGCCGTTCAGGAGAGGCTTATGGGAGATTTTCTCTGTAAGCCTCCGGGATAAGGCAAGACTATGGGGGTTAACGTCTGACTGGGTATATCCCGAAAGGGTAACCAGGCCTTTCGTGAAATTAGCAACGGGCGGGCGCCCTACAACCCGCTTTCTGTTATCCGGTCCCTTTACGGGACTGGGACTAGGCGAAGGTAAGCCGGCTATGCTAGGAAGAATGAGACTTGAGCCGTACCTACTGCTACTAATGCCCATACTACGAGACCACTACTACTAGCATTCCTTCCCGGTGCATCAACCACGGCCAGGTTTTCTTATCACAGGAAAAGTATGTTGAAAAGTGACTTGAAAAGTTCAACATGAAGGATGCCAAGCCTGTGAGTACTCCACTTGCTGGTCACTTCAAACTAAGCACTCAGATGTGTCCATCAAGTGATAAGGATAAAATAAAAAACGTTCTGTTGACAAACAAATTGCGCTTTCCCAAAGAATGCTCAATTTATTCAATCAGCAAATCGAATCAGAATATGGTTATTCCATCAAAGCTTGTTCGACTCCTTCTTTCAGTCTCCCACGTACCCTAAAGAAAGAGATTTGACTCACTATGGAGCTTTCAGTCTTTTTCCATTAATCCAAGCACAGACAGAGAAGGCAGCTACGGTAGCAAGTCAGTGCGAAAGGGAGAGAGCAAGAGGGATCTTTGCTTTGGATGGAATGCAGCTTTCAGTTAATGTTCCATGTGCCAATCAAAGAGAACGAAGTCCATCATCAGATGCCATTCGTTTGATGAGAAATCAAAAAGCATCCTTATTAATAACAATAGCCTCCGGCCCATACATGCACTAACAAAACACAACACCAAACAAACACAAACAGCATACGGGGTACATCTCCAGCACAAACAAAACAAAGCATTAAAAAACTATTTATAGTCGACGGACTACTTATTTAAATCTTCTAGAAGGAGTCGACTCCCTCTTCTAGTCTCCCCGGTCACCGCGGGTGACTGCCCGCACAATGAGCGCCTGCTCTTCTTCGAGGAGCGCCCTCTTTCTGTTTTCGAGACCGAGACCGCGAATGCGGTCCCGGATCCATTGCATCGCTCTTCCTACGGCCTCCGGATCGAGAGCAAGCGGATGCTCCCAGAACAGACCCAGCCTTTGCTCCAATTCGAGCTTCTCCTCTTCCACTTGAGAGATTTCTTGCGAAAGACGCGCCAGTCTTCCCCATGGCTCTGATACCAAATAAGAGCAGAGAGACAGAGAAGAGAAAGAGGAGAGATGGCAAACACTGAAGCGGATATATAGAAAGGATAAAGGATAGTCTTACAAGAGAGGTCGGGACAAGCTGATACCCCGGTTATGCCTCTCTATGAACCATGAGTACATATTTATAGACGCGGAACTCAAAGAATTCAAAACTATAATTGAATTACAGATAACATCTACCCAACACACAGCATCTATAGTACAATACGGAAAGCATCGCATACATAGTCTCTTTTAGTACAGTACGGAAAGTAGACACACTATACGAAAAGAGGAATGGCTGAGCGCTTGGTGGACAGGTGGCAATAGTGGTCCAGGGTCATTCTTCATCTTCAGAAGTAGTGGAGTCCCATCCAACAAAAGGAGATTCTGGAGAGGAATCAGTGTCATCTTCTGCCTCAGGATGTGTGGCCATGAAGGAAAAGAGTCGTGCCAGGAGTCTGTTCGAAATAGGATGACTTGGATTCCAGCAATAACCATCATGGAAGATGTGAGGTGGAATGTCAGCAGGACCAACACCATTCATCTGGCACATACGAAATTTGTAATTTCGCTGCTTCAGATCTTCGACTGGAACTGAGATCAAAAGAGTACCATGCTTGGACTTCTGCCTGGGGCGAGTGTACAAGATAATTCTCTTGAGTCGTGGGTTCCTGTCTAGCTCCTGAAACAAAATAAGAATCAATATTCAAAGTAATGATGGCATATGTGGCATAATGAGTTTGGAAAATTTGTTGCCATTGGGTAGGAGTATGGAACCAGGAGAGCCATTTACAAAGGTTGGTTTGCTCAGGAGTTAATCCTCTGTTTATATGGCATTGGGTGAAGCATCCAGTCGTGGCACATGGAAGAGGAATCCTATAGTATAGGCTTCAAAGAGGTACCATAAGAAACACATGGCTTATTTAGGGAATTGGTAAAGCCGCTTGAGTCTGAATAGAGACAAAAAAGGATAATCAGGGTGGAACATTAGTCCTCGAGCAAATAAGCCATTGCGGAAAAGTGTGGTTTCCAGGAATCTGGCGTAGTTGTGGAGACTCCGTGCCGGGAGTGGGTGCTGCATGATTACTTCTTGTACCTCTGTGGGGAGAGAGCGGCCGGAATATTTTCTGGTTGAGGAATCCTAGGAAGAGCACCAGAAAGAAGGTCTTTTCTCGACCACTTTGTCATCATGATGAAAGCACAGCGAGTGAGTCTTCTTTCCAAGTCGAGTACTAGGCTGTCAATGTGGAGTTCACATCATTTGTCAGACTGTTTATGATTCATGCTTTGCCTAAATTCTCTTTCAGATCAATTAGGCATCTCAGGGACCCCAGCTGAATATACTTCCTTACCGAACCGAAGACTTTACCACCACCTCCTGAAACGTCAACGGAAACCTCTCGGTTGCCAAAAAAACCAAAGGAGTCAAGATGGTTGAGCCGTGACAGGCGACCAAGAGGAGCGGTTTGATTCAATGTCCCCAAAGTGGAGGCCGCAAAAAAACCTACATACACACCAGTCATGAGCCGGCTCTTTAGAAGAGCTTGCAACAAAGCGTTCGTTCTTCGGTATAGCGAAGTTTCCTGCTCCCTTTCGCTTGAAACCTAACCGTCCCAAGGGGAAGTGATCAGCTACCACTTTCTCCTTATGTGTTCATCCTGCGCATTTGGTTCGTCCGGAGTCAGAGCAATCTACCGAAGTCTCGCCGTCTGGTTGTTTATCGGTTCCAATCGTTTCTTTTTTTTTCTTTCTCTTTAACAAAGGACGACGTCTCACCCTTCATGTCCCTTGGGGCGTGCCGTGCCTCAACACTAAAAAAAGCAGTAGTTCCTACGGTTATTCTATCGATAAAAAGGAGGGGTATGGGCACTAAAAAAAAAGGATGCAATAGCTGTTAGATAATTTGTTTTTTATTCCTTACCCTTAGAGATAGGTCTCGGTTTTCGCCTTGACTTTAGCGCTTGGTTTCAGTCTTTTCGGATGATTAAGTGGGATCCGTTAGCTCTCTCTAACTCTAAGGCATGGTTGAGTAATAATGATCTTGGTTGCCTACGGAAGGTTAGGAAGTATATCAACTAGATCAGCTCTTTTTTTGGTACCCTAGCCCCTTCATCTGAGGCTGACCAGTGCACTTGAAAAGTTCGTTCCTATTATAAAGAAAATCATAAATAGATGAATTGACTGAACAAGGCAGGCTTGCTTGCTTCTCTGTCTCGTGCTCTCTCGTTTTGCTTGTTTCCGGTGACTAAACCCCTCCGTAGGTTAGGTTAGGCTACTATGGAGATGATGAAATTATGAAAGCCATAGTCATAGCCCAAAGGAAGACATGTGTTTAGATCGTTTCACTCTTTTTTGACCCGTTTCATTCGTGCTTAAGAATCTCTTCGCCCCTGTTAGCTAAAGGACACTGGAAACGAGATAGTTAGAATTGCCTCTCAAGCCAAGCCTGCATTCGGAATCGGTAGAAAAGCCTTCAATCAAAGGAAAATCCCCGCGCCCCCCTTGTGGATCAAGGGGAATAACTCGAGATAGGAAAGCATCAAGCAAGAAAAGGCTTTGACTAAATCAAACCAGTTCTCCTAAGCAATGAAAGGGTTACGGCTTTCGAGGTAAGGCGCGAATCCCTAGCCGATTGCCTAGGTTTGAGTTTTCTTCTTTCGCGCTACCTCCTACAGAAGATTGATTGACGGGAACCAAAGACGTTGATACGATCGATTCCTTATTTCCAAAAGGGAGTTTGATCCGATCCTTAAATCATCAAAAAAATATATAATAATAATAAAGATATTCAAATGAAAGGGGATTCACGACTTGCGAAAAAGCCTAGCGAACAACAAAGCGCGCAGCCCTTTCATTGCTCCCTCCTTGCACATTAAGGACTATATACGCTCTCCACTAGCAGGTTTTTCGGAAAAGACCTGGTTTCGCTTAAAAGAAAGGGAAAGAGAGTACAATAGCATCAGCCATGACAAGAGGCTGTGTCTAATGCCAGCAGGCAAAAAAGTTGTTTAGTGGCAATGTCCTTCTAGGACGTTGTATAAGGTTTTTGTAAATGCAGGTTTGGGGATAGAGATTACGGGTGAAGAATAGGGGCATTCTAATTTGTCTTTAGACTCTTTCGCTCCTCTTTGTGGAAGAGAGGGAGGTACAGCAATCGACTGGTCGAACGTGGTCGTGGTGGTGCTTGTTGAGTGAATGATCGAGGGCTTCACTTCCGATTTCGTTTTCACTTACTTCCCTATCCCCTATAGATAGGGGATAATAATGGGCCTGTTAGTCGCTTTGTAGAGAAGTGGTGACAGGCTTGTGATCTAGCCTGATTCCTAATGGGGAAACTAGAGCTAAAGCAAATCCTTTAGGAACATAGCACATCAATCCTCTTTACCGATAGGACAGCAGGGATATAGACCTCGGTGCTGGTGGGACAAGACCCTATTCGGAGGAATAAATGTTTTAGAAGGGGAGAAAGCCGATCGAGTTACCAAGCCTTAAGGCTTGAGATTCTAGCAGCTTACCCCTTTCATACCCCACGGAGCGGTAGTTATGGCATTTCATACCTGAGGGAGTACTGGCATTGAAGTAAGGCTGTATTGCTCTTACTCTTCAAGCCCCTCCTTCTGGAAGGGAAGTAGGAATGTCCCTCTTCCTTTGAACTGGATTGGATGAGTGGACCATTCGCCTCGAAGGAAGACGATTCAGTGCATATCGATGCAAATACAAAAAAGAAAATAATAAGAATTTCATAATAATGAGAATAATGATAGTTTCAATTGACCAACTTTCTATATCGAAAAGGACTTTCTCTTTATAAACTGTCATATTCATATATGTTCGTTCCGTATTTCATTTCCTAGATCTCTTGTTTTTAGAAAACGAAAAGCAAGTATAAAAGAAAGGTGTAACTCCGATTCTCCTTTCGAGAACATAAATCTAAATAAAGGAGGAGGAAAGTTCTTTCTTCTTTTCGATTGGATAGATAGCTCATACTATCCATTTTCCTCCGTCCACGGTTCATGCTTGATGATAAGCTCCTCATATAAAGAGAGAAGAACAGGGGAATAGCTTAGCTATAGGGCAGCTACTCTATGGACACAAAGGGTATAGTGGGCGGGGAAGAGTCTTTGTCGCTTCTTCGGCCTACCACCTTTCTTTTTTAAGGTTGAGCTTCTTCTTAAATGGAAGCTAAGGCCCTTCCCTTGTTCAAGAGCAGTCGATGACTTGACTTTATTTTAGCTACCGGCTAAAATAAAAGAGAGACGCAGCGTGGTAATTCTTTCATTTCAACCAGAAGGAAGGCCCGATAATGACAAAACTAAGAACTAAGAGAATAGGCGCCGGGGGGGCGCTAACGAGCAAGAAAGGGCCCTTACTATAGAGACTGTCAAAGCCAACTCATGTTTCCACTCTCTTTTCATTACGAATATGTATCACCGTTCCAGAAGTTATGGAAGATCAAAGCCAGAGTGAAGGTACGATGAATTCAGTCGATCGAACGAACATCGCTTTTCTTGCCTTTTTTCCCTCTCTGGCTGTCTGCTTGCTTCACACAAGTTTGATTCGATAGCCTGATCGACCCTCGTGCTGCTCTAGAGCTGCTCGAAGCGAAGCAAGAACCTTCTCCTCTCAACCAACCCCAACCTTGCAAGAAAGAGAAAGGAGGCTTGGCTCTGAAATGGTGGGAGATTCATCCATGAGCTAGAGAGATGACTGCGCAGGCAGTATATAGAAATCGGGCACTATCTATCAATAGTTGCTTCTAACTCCGCGACTAAGGGCTCTGGAACATACTATAGAACTGTGGTGGAGATAATGCGGTGTGGTGTCTTTCGGAGTTTGAGCGGATCCAGATGCAATTGACCAAGTCGAAGCAACGGGGTGAAAAACCACCAAAAGGGAGCCCATCGAGACCTTATGGAAACAGGATAAATAACGATAGATTTATAGCACTTTTTTTTTTTAGCGAGGACTTAGATCAGAGGAAAGGTTCTTCTAATTCCTTTAAAGGAAAGTTACCCATTTCCGAGCAGCCATCGGAAGCTGAGGAGATAGAGGCTCCCTCCACAGTTCCCGAAACAGAACGTATGAGCCCAGTTGCCGCCACCGAGGCTACCGAAGCAGCCGAACCGCCCACTGAGGGTGTTGAGGAGCCCTCTTCGCCTGAAGCTGCATCTGCTGAACGTCAGCCCTCTGACTCCGGCGCCGATGACTCTGCTGATGAGTACGCGGACTTGGAGGCTGAGATCAGTGCTGCTTTGGGAGCTGCGGGTCTGGGTGAACCGGAGGCCACTGCTGATGTGCCTGCTGAGGAGGAGACGGTCTCCTCTCCCTCTGACGCTGGTGCTGCTGGAGCAAGGGCACCTGAAGCTGCGACGCCTCTCCCTTCACCTGCTTCTATCCTCAAAGCATTCCAGGCCATCCTCTCGGACATGCATGCTGTTTTCACTGAGCGCATGTCCGCCTTTGAGAGGAAGATAGCCATTGCTGAGCTGCACTCCTTCCGGGCCTCCTTCACTGCTCTCCTTGGGGATGTCAACAGTTCTGAGGACCTGAAAAGCTTCATCGCCTACTGCCAGCGGCAGTTCGAGTTCTTCGGTCGCTCAGGAGGTCTCATCACTCAGTTCCCCTCTCTGATGGAGAAGTTGGAGGAGTTCTTCTGCCTGTGGGAGGATCTAGAGAAGAGAGCCGAGCCTGCCATTCCCTTTCGCATCATTGACAGAAAAGAGGCCAAGCTTTCCAAGATGAAGGAGCTGCTTGATTCTCTCCTGCTGCAAGAGAAAGAAGAAGAGACGCGCGTAGCTTCCTCTGAGTCCATAATCCTGCAGATGCAGGCGCGCGAGGCAGAGCTGGAAGCGGAGAAGGCAGCAGCCTGGGAGGCGTATCAAAAGCTGAGCGTCGACTTGGCAAATCACAAGGACACCCTTTCCTCTCTTTCAGTCGACCTCATTGCTCAGCGCCGCTCTCTTGTCGTCGCTTCCAACAAAGTGAAGGCTTCTCAGAGCTCCATTGCCAAGACAGAGCGTTCACTTGAGCGCCTCCGGGTCCATCAAATGGTGGATGATGCTGCCCAGAAGCAGTTAGCTACCTACTCTTCGCTGTTTGATCAGTTGAAGGGCGCGGTCACCAACAGGCTCAACAATTTGGACTTCAATGCTCTGTAGCTTTTCTATTTTGCCTTGCAAACTCTTGAATGCTGAAACTCCTTGGAACAATATCTTTTAAGAAGAATATCTCTTCAAATATTTTCCATTGACTGGTGTTTCAGCATTTCCTTTGCAATCTGCAACACGGTAGGTTCCATCACTGTATACTTATTGTATGATGAATGGTCCCTCCCACTTAGGCTCGAACTTTCCTACAAGTTTTCCACCGGCCATTAACTCGGTGCATAACTTTAGGACCAGATCTCCTGCTTTGTATGCACGATGCCGTACCGTACAATTGTACGCCTCAGACATCCTGGCTTGGTATAGCTCCACACGTTGCTTGGCATTAGCACGCCTTTCTTTCATCGAGCGCTTCTAGCTCCTCATAGCGTAGCTTAGCCTGCTGATCCGTAGTCAATCCAGCATGGATGGCCACCCTTATTCCTTGGTAATTGGACCTCCAACGGTAGGACCGCTTCTGTTCCAAATACCCTTGAATAAGGCGTAGCTTGCGTAGCCGTCCTATGCGTAGTCCTGTAAGCCCAAAGCGCTTCGGGAAGCCCAGTCCCGCTTGTTTTTGTCGGCTGTCCTTTTAAGGATCCGAATGATAGTCTTGTTAAAGGCTTCAGCTTGGCCATTTGCTTTAGGATAATAAGGTGTGGAAAACAGGTGTTTAATCCCTAGTTTCCTGCAGAACCTTTCCATCTGACTGTTCCTGAATGCTGAGCCATTGTCGGAAGTTCTTTTGTTCGGAACACCGTAGCGGTAGATGATTTTCTCCTTGATGAACTCGATTACCTCTTGAGCGCGTACTCTCTTCAAAGGGACCGCTTCGGCCCATTTGGAGAAATAATCCGTAGCGGCCAAAATATGTTTATGCCCCTTGGATGAAGGAGGCGAAATTGAGCCAATAATGTAAAATCCCCACCACGAGAACGGCCAGGACATTTTTGTACAATGCAACTCGTCCTGTGGCACATGCTGGATATCGCCGTGTATTTGGCATTGTCGGCAAGATCGAGCGTACTTAAGCGCGTCGTCTGCCATAGATGGCCAATAATAGCCCAAATGCTTGATGCGACGATGGAGACGCTGACTTGAGAGGTGTCCACCGCACTCGCTCGAATGTGCTTGGCTGACAAGGAACTTGGCTTCTTCATCGCTCGGACATCGGAGAAGTCAGCCGTCAAATGAACGACGATAGAGAGCACCGCACCGTCAATGAATACAAATCGTAGCGCGCGCTTCCGAACTTGATCTCTCAATTGTGGATCTTCGGGAAGTCGCCCATACAGCAGATAGTAAATAAACGGTTGACGCCCATCATAAACTTGTACTTCAAGGCAAGAAACTACAGAACTCTGCGCAGCATCGGAGTGCTCTTCATCTTCAAACTCGAATCCCGGCATTATACTGCGCTCCTCAACCTTGACTGTCATTTCTTGGCCACCACTTCTTGCTAATGCGGTTGCAAGGTTTGCTAATGCGTCGGCGAATGCGTTCTCGCGGCGAGGGACATGCATGATCCGGATATCGGTAAAGCACCCCCCATTAGCCGCCGAACCATATCGTAATATGCGGCTAGGTTATAATTGCGAACTTCATACTCAGTGGTGATCTGCTTGATTACCAACTCTGAGTCGCCAAAGACATCCAACCTGTCAATCTCAAAGCCAAGAGCAAGCTCGAGACCCAACTATAATAAAGGCCTCATCTTCAGCGGCGTTATTAGTGCACGCGCGGCCGAGATGGAAAGAATAAGGCATCATATATCGTCCTGCGGTGAAATAAACACAATTCCGACGCCGTTGATTTAGCCGCTCCGTCGAAGTACATGCTAATGGCCTCTTCATCTGAGTCACCATCACGTGCTCGTCGGGAAGTTCATCGGATATGGCTTGGTTATCCGGGATGGGATGAGCAGCAAGGAAATCTGCTAAAGCTTGACCTTTGACCGCCTTCTGGGGGACATAAGTAATGTCGAACTCGGACAACAAGAGTGACCACTTAGCAAGTCGCCCCGAGAGCATCGGTCTTGACATGAGGAATTTGAGAGGATCTGCTCTCGAGATAAGTCTGATCTGGTGAGCCAAGAAGTAATGTCGTAGCTTCTGAGCACCAATGCAAAGCATATTTTATCAATGGGCGAGTAATTGTATTCTGCCTCGACGAGTCTTCGACTAAGATAGTAGAGGGCATTCTCTTTTCCTTGCTCATTCTCCTGTGCAAGCAGGGCGCCTAGGGAGTGTTCGCATGCTGCGATGTATAAGATAAGAGGTCTCCCTTTGACTGGTGCGGCGAGCCCTGGAGGGCTCTTCAACAACTCTTTGATGATGTCGAAGGCCTTTTGACAAGACTCATCCCATACAAAAGCGGCATTCTTATTCATAAACTTATGAAAAGGCCCTGCGAGGTTTGCGATGAACCGTCGGATGTAAGAAAGCCGTCCTTGAAGGCTCCTCAACTCGTCTAGATTGCAAGGAGGGGGCATGTGTTCTGGATCGCCTCCATCTTGACTGGGTCAATCTCAATTCCTCGGTGCCGTACGACGAAGCCAAGGAACTTACCGGACGAAACTCCGAATGCACACTTGAGTGGATTCATCCTCCGGCTATGTTTGCGCAACTTCTTAAATACCGAGCGAAGATCTGCCAAATGTTGCTGCTGGCCATTAGAGCGTACAACTAAGTCGTCGACATAACATTCCACATGTTTGTGCATCACATCGTGGAAAATGGTCTGCATTGCTCTTTGATAAGTGGCACCAGCATTCTTCAAGCCAAATGGCATGACTTTGTAACAAAAGACACCTATCTCGGTGCGAAAGGCCGTTGCCTCTTCATCTTCGGTGGCCATACGGATCTGATTATATCCCGAGTACCCGTCCATGAATGAGAAGGTGTAATAATGGGATGTGCTGTCAATCATCATCTCTGTATTGGGAAGCGGGAACTCATCCTTAGGACAGGCCTCGTTCAAGTTGCGGAAGTCGACACAGATGCGTATCTGGCCATTCTTCTTCTTGACAGGCACGATGCATGATATCCATTTTGGAAACTTGACTTCCCGGATAAACCCGACTTCGAGCAACTTCTTCACTTCGATTTCCATTTTTTCTGAGATGTCATCTCGATATTTTCGCTTAGCTTGTTGCACGTACTTCCTGCCTGGGAGAATATTAAGATGGTGCGTAGCGATTCGCGGTTCAAGCCCGGGCATCTCGGAGTACGTCCAGGCGAATACATCACGGAATTCATGTAGCAAGTTTTTGATGGCAGCTTTGTCTTCCTCGGGCAGCGCCTTGGCAATAAAAGTAGGCCTATGATCATCGTCTGTCCCAAGGTTGATCTCTTCTAATTCATCTATGGTAGGCTGCCCCCCGTCTTCTATATCGACAGGAGCTTCATGAAACTCTTGAATCACCTCCTCAGAGGATTCGTCTTGCGACGCTTGGTGACTTGTACTTGGGCCATCTGCGACTGTATTAGCAGGGTCATGTTGTTCAACTTCTTCCTCTGACTCAGGACCACCCGGGAGTTCATCGTTAAACGTCGATGAAGGAGGATCATCTGAATTATATGGATCATCATCTCCTTCGGCCGGCTCTTCATGCACCGATACAATGAATACGGTGGAGCGTTCGCCATCATCAGTAATGGTAAGGAGACAAGATTCATATCCTTGTTCATCATCAGCCAGAGAGGCACCAACTCCCAAGAAGGCTTTTTCCTTTGATTTGGGGATCTGTTGGTCGATTAGTGGGGGCACTGGAATGTCAGGACCATAACCCGACGCGTGCGGCTCATCGGGATAGAAGCCATGAAGATCTATCAAATGTCGCGTCCTCGAGTCATAACGTCTCAGATAAGCCGCATTTCACTCTTATCTTGGCGGAGGATTCCCGTAGACAACCCCTGACGTTTTATAAGTACTAGGAGTGGTCCTGAAAATAGAAGTATGATCCTCTCCAGGGACGATCATAGTCTTTGGCTCATCGAGAACAGTCCACGAATGTTTGACAAAGGCCAGTTGAATGTGGCCAGACAGGCCAATGTTTCTTCACTAAGTGTGGAAGGATGCTCGAATTTCACTCGATTCGGAACCTCCTCAGCGTGAATGCGCCACTTAAAACTGCGGCAGAGCAACACATTAGCTTCGATCGGAGCGGGAACGGCAGTCACATGCATAACTTCTTTAATGGATGAAGGACTAGGCCGCATTACGATCGGAGGAAGCTCCGTTGCGCTACCAGATCCAGTTGAATGAGTCTTGGGCTGAGGAGCTGGTCTAATAACAATGGGCGGTTGCTGCTGACCGCCAGGTTGAGGGATACCCGGATACAAATCAGCGGGCGGAGGCACCTTAGCATATTCCTCTGGTGGTCTGGCGGATCGTCCCGCAGTGGATGTTTGAGCGGTGGCTCGCCTGGCCGGAGGAGGCCGAGGAGTGGGGAGTGACTGCTTCAGAATGTCCAAAGGTGACGTTGGTTTCACGAAGGGGCGCATCCTCTTATCAACTAGCGGTGCTGCTGGGGATAGCGCAGGCCGAACTACAATGGGAGCTTGCTGACCAGTTGAGGATGGTGCCGCAGAGAGTGCGGGCCGGATCATAATAGGGGCTTGCTGACTGTCCACAGCTGGCGCGGGTCTCATTGTAATGGGATAAAATACTTGGGTGTATCCTCAGAAGACTGGGATTGAGCCTTCTTCGCATTTGGTCTTGGCTTTCTCTTCCACTTGGGCTGCTCCTTCCCTTGGAGGGCTTGTTGCAATTCTGAAGAAAGTTCTTTGCCATCATATATCTGCACACGGGCCTTGAATTCGACCCCAAGTTTAGCAGCCAGTCGCTTGGCCATTTCTTGTTCCGGAGTTAATGCTGGCTCCTTGAGGGCAGATTTCTCGGGAGCGGGAGCACTTACTTGCTCTTCAAGAACCACCGCCTTCCCTTTGTCTATGTTGACACTTTGTTCTGATGTACTGGAGGGTCCAGGAGCAAATTGGTCATAGTACCGGGAATCTGTTATATAAGATTCGGTGACCGCAAAAAAAGGCCGGAGGTCAGCGGTGATGCGCTTCTGGACACCGTATTGATAGTACTTTAAGCATTGATGGACGGTGGGACTACTCTGTAGCGATGCAGCCAGGGTCTACCGAGTCATAAGTTATAGGAAGTTGGAGCGTCAATCACGTGACAGTTGACCTGAGTAAGAAATCCTTCAATGTCAAGATCGAACGTGATTGTCCCGATAGCTCGTTGACCTTCCTGATTGAATCCTTGAATCATCAAACTGGTTTACTTCAGCTGTGCAGGACCTACACCCAATATCCTTAAAGTCTTTAGGGGTAGGATATTGACAGCCGATCCAGCATCCAGGAGTATTCTATTGATGCGTTCGCCACCTAGGTCACCAGAGACAAATAGGGGGCGATTATGTTCTTTGTCGCCTAACACCAAGTCTTCATCGGTGAAGGTGATAGTAGCGTCACACTCTGCCGCACTAATGTTGCCTGCTGCCACTTCAGCAAGATATGCTTCTCGGACAGCCTGATCAGTAAACATATTCATGATGGCGTCTCGGGCTGGCTTGTAGAGGTGAAGCGCCTCAATGATCGAAAGCTTGGCAGGAATTCGCCTTAATTGCGCAATGACATCGTATTGGACCGCAGAAGCCGAGGACTGGAAAATCACTAGGTCTCACAGGCTGTACTGCTGGTCTCTGGTCTTGACTTGATGATCCTGAAGCAGGCTGCGCGTTTGGTGCATCTTGAGAATTCTGAGAAGAAGACCCAGCCGAAGACTTATTGGCTGCTGTGGCCTTTCCAGATCTCAACACAGCCAAGCTTTCCAGTGGTACTTAACCCTTCCAGCCGGATCGGTTAAAACATGGGAAGACATGCAGAGATTATTTGTCTCGAGGTTCTTTTTTTTCACTCGAAAAGATGTCACTTTGGCGGATCTATCCAATCTGAGACAAAGGCCCCGCGAGACAGTTGATGCCTTCATCGCCAGGTGGTAGACAGAGGCAAGCAGATGTCGTGTCCACTTATCCGAAGAAGATCAAGTGCAGCTCTGCCGAAACGGGATTAGAAGTGACATCTCAATCCTCGTAAATGAGCAGATCACATCTTTAAGGGCCTTGGCCAATGAAGCTTGCAGAATGTCTTCTGAACATTATCGATCAGTAACGTCTCGGTATCCTAGAGTAAGGAATAGGGTAACTCACTTTATCGCAATGCCGAAAGGTAGGATTTTAGGTCTTTTCCAAAGCTATGAATCTTCATCAATGGCATAGTAATAAGATATAAAGATATTTTGTTCCATCCGCAAACACGACGAAAAAGGTAGCCGAACCACCTCCCTCAAGTGCTAGCGTACAAGAAGGAGCTTTCGGCAGTGAATCACATGTCGAAATACCGAAATGTTTAATCATCGAGATTTGTGCTTGGTCTTTCGCCTACCGTGTATGGTGTAACGGCATCTCGTGCCAAGAAAAAAAAGGGTTGAACCTGGCTCACAAACCAGGAGATCCGGGGGCTTTTGCCCGCTCATCATCAATCCCATTCTACTACTCTGTTAGTACAAATTCTGACTCTTGTCAGTCTCCGAGGGACATCGAAGACTTGGAACTACATCGATAGACAAAGCATTTTCCTTCCTCACTACCATCTCGAGAGAAGCAATCGGCTTGGGATGAATGTCATTGGTTCTTTACTTTAAGGGTAAGCCACTCTATGGCTATTAAGGATTAAGCCTTCTAGCATTAGATATCCACGAGCAGAATAGGATCCCCAACATGGGGCAGGTGAGGTTTGGATTGCTGCTATCTAGTAAACTAGTGGGGGTAGGCATAGGCCAATTAGACTGATTTAGTGAAGTATGCCATGCGCAAAGTCGGCTGTTCTCGAATCAACTGTGGCACTTGCTGTTAGCCTTTCTCTTTTTCTTTTCTTTGGGCATCTCGTAAAGGCATTATTTATGCCAATTTTTTTTTTTTTCCCGTCTTTCATTCAAGTAGCACGATTGAGATGTCTCCCAGGTAAGGGTCAAGCATTTCTTCCGGGTGTAAGAGTCAAGCAGGAGTTGGAATTGATTTACCATTAGTAAGCCCCGGTCTTAGCTTAGCATCAAATCCTTCTCACGATTCGCAGTCCCAAGTCATAGAAGATGGAGCAAAGCAGAGCAGAACAGCCCTCTAAGAAAGACCTACCTTATGCCAATGCCAAAGCAGCTTACCGTTCCCCGATGCGAGCCAACCCTGTCATGAAACGAAGCGAGGCGAATCGGGCTTGTCTTGTTGCCCCGAGACCATAGCATCAGGCTAACGGTACTGCTTCGGACGGACTAGGGCAGTGCTGCTCTACTCCGGACTGGTGAAGTGGTTGGGCCTTACTCCGTTCGCTTTGCTGCTCGCCCCTGGCGGACTCTGATGTGTGCCGTGCCGTCTATTTGTGTTTGGTGGAGATCTACTCCTATGCTTACTGGAGATAGACTCCTATGCTAAGTGGATTTGTTTGGTTTTGTGTTTTGTTAGTGTAGTCGCTCTCATGGTTTCTGCTAATGCTTCCTCCGGCGTCTGTTGATTGTATTCTTCCAATTTGTGCACGATGGGCTTGTCACTAAAAAACTTGCTAATAAAGGGGGTGCACTAATTATTATTTCAAGCCTCGGATATCGCATCTCTCATATGTCGAGTGTGGCTGCGATATTTGTTTTTCATCTCTGTCCGCTAAGTGCGCTAGTCAAACTAGCAAAACGCTTGGTAGTCTATCTACGACCCTTGAAATGAAAAACTACTGAGTAGGAGAAGAGGGCGGGATACAAGTACCAGTGCAATAAAGAAATGTCACGAAAGCCGAGAGCCATCACGCCCGAACCAGCAACCCCTATGTCTTTTACTTAACAAAACTCCGAAGTTGATGATTTCGCTTCCGATCAATCCGTGCTAAGGAAACGGGATCTCAAAGGCAAGGGAGGGCTCATAGGGCTCTAAGGGCATGGGATCGATGCACTGTTCTAGCGGGAATGGGATCCTGTACTGGTGAACTGTACACGCTCCTAGCTCAACGTACTAGTATGGGCTCAAAAGCTATCCGTGCTAAGGTTTCGAAGCAAGAAGATTGCATTAACCAAGCAACGTATACAGATAGAGATGAGCGTTTGCGCATTGATACCGATACAAAGACAAGGGATTCTATCATCGCCGGCATAACCATAAAAAAGATCCTTAAAAAAGCGTGAGCCGATTCCTTCCATGTTCGGCTGCTCTTCACCGCGATTTTGATGTGGGCATTTCAAACTTTTATTGCAATTTCCCCGTGAGAAAGAGGTTCAAGTAAATTGGGTGCGCGGGAGAGAAGTCCGAAGAAGAATGACAAGAATATTATGAAATTCAGAGTCCATACTTCAAGAGAAAGAGGTGAGGTTCTGCTTTCTTACCCGAGGGGCCACCCTTCTTTTCTTCCACGATCTCGCGCTGGAGAGAAAGATTAGCCACCGGATACGGACTTTCGTAAGAAAGCGCCCTTAGTTCTGTTCGGGAGCTGAGCTGCCCCAAAGGCTGGCTAACAGGCTAACTGGACCAAAGACGACGATGGTAACAGAGTTCCCAATCCTTCTTCTGTATCCGAAAGAGCAGTTGGAATTGGTCCGCTAAGTCCTGCAATCCCGGCCGATCATGTTACCCAAGTCAATGTCACGGTAACCGCCTCCTCATCAAAGAGGGCTTGATCCCCTCGTCTAGCGATCCTCGGCCGGCTTAGCAAAAATATCTTCTCATAACTCAAGTTGTGGAGAAAAAGTGAGCCACCGGTTTCAGGGGAAAACCGTCCGGTCCTGGAGCTTTCCAAGGGGGCGCTGTGCCGTGGGTAAGTTTCGGGGCGGGGGAGCCCTATGGAGTAAGGGAGGCATTTCTCATTTCCGGAGTCTTAGCCCCGATTCAAGAAATCAGACAGGTCAGCCTTCAACCATAGGAGTGGATTTCTCCCCCACCAGTCAAATACCGGAAGAAGCTTCGTCTGTTCCGGAGATTGACTTTTGCGAAACAATCAAACCGATCTCATGGGCCCGGCGGCTATTCCCTATAAAAACCCAGAAATATAGGCGCCCAGAATAGATGGAGTTTTCCGAAAAAACCTGCTAGTGGAGGAAGACCCCCTAGGGATAAGAGACATAGGGCTGAAGAGAGAGCCAAAAAAGGATCTTTCGTGTATAATCCTGCATAATCTCGAATGTTATCAGTTCCGGTACGTAGACCAAATGAGACAATGCAAGCAAAAGTTCCTAGATTCATGGAGATATAGAACAGCATATAAGTTATCATGCTTGCATATCCTTAAAATCAAATGAGTCTCCAACAATTATTCCAATAATTACATATCCGATTTGACCTATAGACGAATATGCAAGCATACGTTTCATGCTTGTTTGAGTAATAGCAATGAGATTCCCCAATATCATGCTAAAATAGTTAGGATTTCCAGAAGAAGATGCCATTCGTTTGATGAGAAATAAAAAGGAATATCGAAAATTCGAGTGGCTAGAAAGAGAATGTATAAAAATCTATGATAGCAGAGTTAAGTGGAGAAGTAAGTAGACTGGACAACTAAGAGGGAGACATTAGTGATTCCCCTCCAATCGATAGAGGGCAGGCTCAGAAAGAAGGAAAAGGGATTATTTATGACTCATCTCAGATGCGGCTAATCGACTGATGATCTTATCAACTTACTCGGTATATGGAGAAAGTAATCAACAGACTCGTCTTGACGCTGCTTGGCTTCCGTCAATTCTGTCACGCCTACACTCCTGTGGAAGTGTTTTTTACACCGAGCCACTAATCAGGGATTAACCCTGGAAGCAGCTTGCTATATCATACAAAGGCATATTCTTCGAGTGATTGCACTATCGAAGACATAATGCTCCATTCTTAGAGGTCTCTCCGCAACGGGAAAGAAAGTGTGCCAAGTCTTGCTCTGGGTTGCCCAAAGCATTGAACATACAGAATTAAGGCATTACATACCCAGGCGGAAATGGTACACTATCGATCCAAGCCGGATAGGGTTTACGAGACCGATAAGATGGACGAGACACGTGGTGATGGAAATCTTGAACGTTCTTGAGAATGAAATCTCGCTGCTCCGTAATACTATTCGGCATTGTTTCGTAACCCGTGTCATTATTACAAGCCGGATTGACCCCTTTAGTAGATCGCGAGCGGGTCTGGTGAAGTTTGGGGAATTGGCATCATAGGTGGTGGTGCGGGTTATACTACCCAAAAACGACGGAAGAGGTGCCCCCTCACTGCATTCATTCAATCAAAAGCACGCCCTTGGGTTGACCGAGAACCGGGATGAGATCTTGAGCCCTATGACCACCTTTGCGCACTTACCGCACCTAAACAGAGACAAAGGGGGATAAAGACAAATGATGCCTGACCACTAATCCATATTTATTCTGTTAGCTACTTCCCTCAGGGTTAAACATCCCTTCCGTACCCATTCCCTTGACTTCTGATTTGGTGCTGTCGATGAAGAATGCTTTTCCAGGAGAAAAGAAAAAGTTGATTGCAGAAGCTATGTTCAGAAAAGGTTCTATCCAAAAGTACCCGCCGGTGGTCTACTCTTTAGTTAAGGAAGAAAGGCACATGCGCCCGTCAACCCTTCCAAGGGCTTGGCTGTCCACCTACGACGAGCTAGGAGCGAATTCGTCTATCTAAGTGCCAGTCAACTTCTTTTCTTCCATTGAGCAAGGAAAGGTTGTTACGACTGGGGTTTATGGTAAGTCAAGTCTTTTCTTTTGAGCCGTCGCCATAGTTTGGTTTGAGCCCGCTGCTTCCGTGTTCTAGTAGTTGAATCCGCTACTGAAAATGGAGTGAAAGAGAAGGATTAACCTGAGATTCCATTTCTACGGAAAGGAGCGAATAAGCAATTGATCAACCGGTTTAGGCAAGCTGAAGGAAGAAAGTGAACGGTCTTTTAAAAACAGTACGGTACAGTAGTTCCATAGCCCTCTTCCCGAGTTCACTAGTGAGTAGTCCATTCCTTGTACTACTCGCACTCAAGCAAAGAAGGGGCGGAATGATCTACAAAGGGCGGAAGGCTCTGAAGTTTCCAATAACTAGCTCGAGTTCAGTTCCAGCGGGCCTAGTCAGACTCCTTACTGGCTCTTGCGCAAGGATAGATGTCCATTGCGCTTACAGCCTCGGGCTACTGGCTGGGATAGAATAGTTGACTGCTTTCTTCCCCTTCCCTCGCGGAATTGAATCCAGTAAGGCACTCCTTCTACGTGACAGTCAGAAGAAAGTCTCGTCAACCATTCCCGACCTCCTCTCCGCCTAGGATTGGCTTGAGAAAGATAAGGGTTCAATCTGACCTGGCAGTCTCTATTCTAGTTGAGTAAGGAAGTCCTCATCTAGTAGAACTAGCCTCATAGCTGATAGTTAGGGTTGAAAGCAGTCTGTCGGTAGAGAAAGTATATGAATAGGAGGAGAAAGGGAAGTCTATTGGAAGTGTTAAGCATATAGCTAGCGCACTTGTCTTGTAGTCGGCAATCCACCTAAGAGCTGGAACCTACTTAGGAACGTTGGGCTTTTCAACGCTTAAGGCTGGCCAAGAAGGTACCATGGTTCTACTATGCCAAGGGGTTACCTACCTAAACAAGTCATTTTTGGACTCAGTATGTTTGGGCACTTCGGGCCCTGGTTGTTCGAGTCGATCTTTACACTTGAAAGAAGGGCAGCTACTATCACGTACGCAATAAGAAGATGAAACTTTCAATTGAATCATTTGGGCACGAAACACCTGGACTGGAGGTGTACGATCTAGACTTTCATTCTTTAATGTAATGACTTCAATTGAGTCGGGCAAAGAGTAAGGAATCGCCCCATCTTTATAAAAAGGGGGGAAAGTGGAACTCAAATGGCCCGATCCGACTACAATGGGAGAGGGAGTGAAAAAACCGGAACTACCTTTTTCGTTTTCCCATACCTAGAATCCAATCTTTTATACGATTGGAGGTGGGGACATAGTAGCCCAATAGGCCAAGGAGCTATACTTTTTTTAGTGCATTTCCGTCCCCCGAAGAGGGACGTCCACTTATTCTATGCATAGACATTTTCATCCGGGTGATCTCAAGCTCTCCACTTTTTATATACTTCAAATTGAACATATATTCCATTTTAAGAATATTTATCTCTTTCCCAATAGCTTTCAGTTCCAGCATGATAAAGAATGGGCAATGACTATCTTAGTAAATGATGATGAGGGTATAAGACTTAAATAACAAATGTCGGGTAGAAAGGCATTTTTATGAATAACTGGGGCTCATCCCGCATGTGTATATGTTCATTGCTGAGTGGCCAAAACCTTGAACAAGAGTTTCATTCGAGCTTCGGGATGGATTGTGGAAGGAATAACGATAAGCTATTCGGGGAGGTATGGGAGGCAGTGACTGGGAACCACCGGGAAGCCAGACGATAAGCTGAAAGCACTGGGATGTAGTCACCATTACATCCTTCTTGAGATTCATCATGCTTACTTGTGCCTTTCCCCTCCCGAAGAAATCTGTCATGATTGTTCAGAGTGTCGTGAAATCACGGATCATTTGTATATTAAGTTCTTTCTTTCGTTATGTTTTCAGTTAGAGCGGTCGGTGCAACGCCTATAATGAATAGGAATTTGCCATTGACTTCACATGTTCCTTGTCGATTTTCCTTTTCCACGGATCCCTAGAATCGCCCGCATGAAACTTGACTACACGGTTCGGTCGCAGGAGCGAAGCCACGACCACCTCATGACGTGACGCACGACGTAGTGGAGGAGTCGATGACCCTTGACTTTAGGGAAAGATCTGTGATCCATGGTTCTTCAGTCCTTGACAGGCCGGGTCAGACTCAACCCAAAGAAGTGTGTATTTGAGCTGTTGTTTAGCTCTATAGTATAACGAAGGAGTTTAGAGGTAGATCCAGATCAAGTCAAAGCTATTTCGAATTTGATTTATTCTTTGCTACCTGAGAAAGAAGTCTTCAAGGCCTCCCTCACTTCTCGATCCTTACCCATCTTTCTCCATGAAGTGAGGCCAATATATCAGACCAATCATCAAGCTCAGTACGACTATGGGTTTGGTCGGTAGGGCGTGGTTGGTTCCGAGCTACGGGCAGAACTGGCTTAGGCATAACTTTCGCTTGACATCTATGCCAGAGCGAGGACTTCATTGCATTGATTGAGTGAAAGGGGTGAAAGGTGAAAATTGGAGTCAGTCTCCGTTCAAGCACGAATTGAAGCAGTTCCAGATCCCTTATAGCAATTAATGGGTGACCCAGGCCCAGTATCAGATGCTACAGTTGATCCATCAAAAGCACTCGTGAGAGCACGATAGCAGAAAGACTAGGCCCATAGCTATACTATAGCCTACTAAATTCCCTCTGTTGTCAGTGGGCCGCCACTTCCCCTTATGGAGTTGGTATTTGTTGGTAAGAGAACCGAGCCTGGTTTTAGAACCAGCAACTGGTACAGAGATGGTACAAGCATACAAGCCAGTTCGAGAGCAAGAGTCAGGCTAGCTGAACCCGGTCGAGATGCAGGGGCGCATCACCAGCAGAGATCGAGCTAATTATAGTGGAATCATCATCAGTGGCAGAGGTATGGGGGAGGCAGGAGTAGGAGTTTACCCAGCGTGGGACTGGAACTGACTGTGCCTTGCTTGCCACAGTCCTACGAGAAAACTCACCGCTTCCGGAACTTGAACTGGGACTGATGTGACTCCTTTTGCGCCTGATGTACCTTCAAAGACTGCATCTGATGTGCCACCCGGTATACAGTCAGTTCTTACACAGGGGTCTTAAGGGAGGGAAAGAGACTCTGCCATATCAGAAATGCCTGCCGACTCTTCGAGTACTGCTCCTCTTGATGCTGATCCTTCTGCTCCCTCTGTGGTAAGTGTTCGCAGAAATCCTGTAAGGGAACATCAAGTTCCTGCACGCTTTGCTCCCTTTGAGACCTTGACTCCGAACTACAGATCCTTTCTTGCAGCTGTTCATTCCTTTCATGAGCCCCCTATTTGAATAGGGTGATCGTGAGGCATCCAGTATACCTCATTGGCAGCAAGCAATGGCAGAAGAGTGGTCCGCGTTAGAGCGGACACAGACCTGGGATCTGGTCCCTCTTCCTGAGGGTCAGAAAGCTATAGGGCTTAAGTTGGTCTATAAAGTTAAGACTCACTCTGATGGCACACTTGAGCGGTACAAAGCCCGTCTAGTAGCTAAAGGTTTCACCCAGGAGTATGGCATTGAGTATTCGGATACATTTGCTCATGTGGCAAAGATCATAATCTTGCCCCAGAACCCTGCTTGCTTTGCTGTCGCTGCTAAAAGCCTTAATGTGGTAAGGGGGTACAGGAGGGACTTGACCCGCTCTTTGCCGTAATTCCTCCTCAAAGTGATCCATCGTCTCCGGTGATAGGTACGTGGCGAAAGGGAATGGCGATTGGGTGGGTTGATCTGGAGGCGAAGGATATTGATGGGATGGAGGTGCTTGAGGAGGTTGAGCATGGAATTGGGGAGATGGATGGGTTTGACTCATCGGTGGTGGTACGGCATGATAGGTTGCCCTATAGGTGGGTTGGGGCTTAGGCATGGCGGTCGGTGGAGTAGGATTGGATGACGTGTATGACGGGGTTTCGGCGGATGGGTGAGGTGGGTACGGTTGAAACAATCGTTGTGTCCGTCGATACCCACCTGCTCGGAGTGCGGGTACGGGCTCACCTGTGGATTGTGTCCTTGCATGCCTCTGTACCCCCACCTCCCACGGCTACAGCCAGCACCAGGAGCCTATAAAGGTATAGGCACCAGTTCATTCCGTCAATGATGCAGCAGTCGGTTCTGATGATTATGCCGTTTATTCGGTAGATGAGTCACTTGGTTCGGGAAATACCGATACAGGGGCTAACTATATTCCTATACGGAAATGGACCGGAAACCATAAGGTCTGTTGCCTTAGACGTATCGGCACAACCATAGAACTCTCGACCATGTCATTCGGACATTGGTCATGTCTGATTCAAGGTCCCATCGGTAGGTAGCTTCCCCGGAATGGAGAAAGTCCTGCTTTGACAGAGAGCACCTTATCGATGGATTGGATAGTTTCATCCGAAAGTGCGTGCTACCACTCGAATCTTTCCAACTGGTTTATCAATGGTGTGTTTTCGACCGGCATAGCACCAAAGGCGCCTGCCCCGGGAATAGAGAAATCGTTCCATTTATCTGAGGGGGGCGCCTCAAAGAAGAATTTGAGAGGATCTGAAACGACTTTTGGGGGCTTTTTCTATAGACCGGGGTTGCCCAGGGCGGGGCCTGGCGGGAGAAAGAGACTTCGGGGATAGAATTTGATATAGAACCTGTACCAAGAGATGTGTCAATTGAATAACGCTTCAAAGACTAAAATCCCGTCCAACTCTATTGAATGAATCACGATCATTCCACCGGGACTACTGAAATACGCTTTTTTTTACCTGGATCCAACTATAGAACCAGGCGGGAAATAAAATAAATAGAGGTGTGGGGCAGAGATCAAACAAACCATCAGCTCTTGGGACAGGATCGTCTCACAGATCGAAAGCTGGGTCGGCAGGGGGATTCTCAGTCACTTGAGCAATGAATTTGTTTAAGGTGCCCAGACAAAAAACTAAAGCGCCTAGCGCGCCCCTATTTAGGGCTTTTTGGCCGTGCTGAAAAATGGCTGCGCGCCGCAACGGCTTTTCAGCAGAGCAAGCGGAGGCCGGAGCGCGTCTCTGGCGCTCAACCCGCAAAAGTGCAAATTCCTAATGAGGCAGGGGAAGTTGCGAGGGCATGTAGTTTCCTGCAGGAGCCTGATGACAGACCCTGAAAAGATGAGGGTGCATTGAAGAAATGCAGACGCCTACCAACGTCAGCGCTTCAGGTCTTTACTGTGGCATGTGGGCTACTAGAGGCGCTTTCTCCATAATGGTTCGAAAATGGCCCACCCCCCTGAGTCCTTGCTGAGAAAGGGGATCGACGTTTGAATGGGGCCCCGAGCATGACGACTCTTTGAAAGGGTTTAAGGAGCGGCTGATAACGGCGCCCATACTCATCCGGATTGGAACAAGGAATTCCATGTCCACACGGATGCCTCGCTCTATGCCATTGGGAGCGTGCTGGCGCAGGAGGGCAGGAGTCGATCACCCCATTTTGCTAGTAGGCGCTTGACTGCAGCAGATAAGAATGACAGCGCTACGGAACGAGAGGGGTTAGCTATGGTCTACTCTGTGCAAAAGTTCCAACACGAGGTCACAAGGCCTTTCTCCGTCTCGTACTGAGGTGGACGAACTCATCTAACTAAATCTCATAAGTGAACATCTAAGATCTTCTCGTAAGTTCACATATCATATCTTACTTCTGAACACTAGCTAGCTCGGGAACCGACCGAAAGTCACCTAGTTTGCTCGAGTGATCATAAGCGGAGTTTAAAGACACCCGTTTAGACATGGCTGGTAACTCAAACATGTTCATCATACGAGGGACGAGCGTAAGGACTTCTCGTGAAAGAATAGATCAGTGAATAACGCGTTCAGTAAACCGTTACCCCTTTTTCAAATGAAAACGTCCTCGGATATGATCTTAGGACCGTTATGAACAGGCACAGTCCTTCGCAACAGTCGACCCTCCTTGGTCGGTCCAACTGTTGATCCTTCCAACGGACTGTCCAATCTCCAGCGTCTCTGCAACTCATCTTGTCCAAAGACCACTGACTTTCTGTGGACAAAAGAATCAGAATGATGTCTAAACGGGCTGGCAAGGATTACATGTACGAAAAATAGAAGGGCGAATCGATTGCAATCCTTCGCGCTTTAGGATCGTCATCTTTTTTCCAATCTTTCACTTCGATCCGTTCACGGGTAGCAATTTCGCTTCCAGATCCTCTAAACTGAACCATTCTCCATAAGTGAACTCGGAAGGAAGCCGATCTTATCCCGAAAAAAAGGACTTCCCATGTGACTTGAAGACCTGCGCATTCATCCCCCCTCTTCTCCTGTCGGTGTCGGCCTTCCTCTGTTGCTGTCTTGCTTGAGTACTCCACTCTGCATGGTTTCGATCTTCTTCCATAGTCACCAACTTCTGCAATCGGCGTGCCATATTCTCTTTGTCTCCAAGTCGAAACAACACAGCCAATCTAAGACTAGGCACCAATAACTCGAGTGGGATGTACGCCTCTTCTCCATACAAAATAAAGGGTGTGAAGCCAAGCCCGTGGTCGACTTCAACGAAGTTCGGTTCGGCCCGCCCATCAAACAGAATACAGACGTGTCGACCAGTTTTCTGTTAGCACTTCTGCAGCTCACTAGAATCTTTTTAGTGGATTCTGCCTGACCGTTAGCACGTGGATGGACTGGACTTCTTGTGCATGATCATAAACAATGTAGTTAGGCAGTGAGGTCGTCTACAAAGTGAGTACCACGATCACTTGGTTTCTCCAACGGACAACCGAATTCGAACTTCTGCATAGTAGATTCGATCTAGCTTCTTGAAGCGAGCCCTTTCCCTTCGAATTGGCTTCAGGAAGACTTCCGGAGAAAGAAACTCTTTTCACCTATGACTTTATGAAGCTTAAGAATGGATGAAATATGAACCCTCCTCCTGACTCCGGGAAGAAATACGCGCTGCGGTCGTGGAGGGTGCTGAAGGAAGAGTTGCTTCTCTCTTGGATCTTTCCAACACTCGGGGGAAATTCGGGAAAGGCCTTTAACCCGACCCTGACTGCCCAACCGGAGAGCGGACAGCTAATGCGTTCCACTTCCCCCGGGTAAGGCCATGGGGACGCTACAGCGTCTATACAAATATAGTAGCTATAGGCAAAAAATAGAAAATTAGAGAAATGATGATACTTCATATATGTCACCCTATGTTCATAAAAGGTTGCGATAGTCAATATTTAGCCATGAATCCGGTATTTTGTTTTCATAATGTTTGGTCGCGTTACCCACTCAAAGAAAAATGACTTCTGTGTAGGTAGAACGACGACCTGCTGGACAAGGTTTGCGGACAGGGCCGGAAACGAGGCTTCACAATCCCCACGGAATTCCAAGAATTCTTCTTATATGCCTCTTTTCTAAGTGAATCGATATTGACTCAATCTTCTAACACTTGTTCTACTTTTGGAAGACCTTGCGTTATATCACCCGATCTCGATTTTTCATATAGAAATGTAACTAATGTATCCCCCTCGTAAAGGATTTTTCCATAATGGCCATGGACGGTTGCTCCTCGAGCGACCAAATGAGGCTTAGCGGATCTTATTACTAAGTAGTCAACATGAACAATTAGAACTTGGCCAGATTTTATGTGTGATCCGTATTTGGATATACATACATTTTCAGAAAGAAACTGTCCAAGGCTAATTATTGTAAATGTCTCCTCACAATACTCGTGACGTAGGAAGCACCAATTCAAATCGAATAGATTCAAAATGATGTTACTGCGATTATAAATTCTCTCATTTTCATCCGTATTTAAGTACTTGGAAAATATGTTTTAAATTGCAAATATTTATTTAACAAAATTGGGAATAAAAATTCTCGATTTTAGCCTAAGAGACCTAACGAATTCCTAATGGGAATCATAGGATTCCCTTTAATTGGAATTAGTTCTTTTGTCACCTTGTGACATTTTGAACCATTGACTGGACAAATTCGAGAACAATCGGATGATGACAAAATTCGAAAAGATTGGCATTCCTTATTTCTATTCAGAAACGTACGAATAGTTCCTTGATGTTGGGTAAGTGATTGAATCCTCACCTTGGAAAACAAAGGATTGATATTGGTGCGATCTGATCCATTATCGGGGATCAACCCCGAACCTGCCGTATCATTCCTTTTTCCGATATACGAAATAGGGGGCTTCGCCAAATCCATTTTGAGAAAATCTCGAATCAGATCATTTGCCCTTACTTCAACAAAGGAAGCATGAACCCCTTCTATAGAACCATTTCGGTCTTGTTCCCAATTCAATACTAAACAAGTCCGAACTAATTGAATAGTTGTGTGATAAATTCCTTGAATTGGTTTTCCATTTCTATA
>JAYJMB010051556.1:0-28967 GCA_036873735.1 Pouteria campechiana
AGAAAATTCCTTGTAAAGATTTTCATTAGTTGCACCAAATACTATATCATCAACATATACTTGAACTATAAGAATATTCTTTGTTGCAGGCTTAATGAAGAGAGTAGTACCAACTTTGCCTCCTGAAAAGCCTTTCTCAATGAGAAATTTGCTTAGCCTATCATGCCAAGTTCTAGGAGCCTATTTTAAACCATAGAAGACTTTCTTAAGTTTGAATACATGTTCTAGGTTATGAGGATCTTCAAACCCAGGTAGTTATTCTACATAGACCTCTTCATTAATGAATCTATTTAGAAATACACTCTCAACATCTGTCTGATATAACTTGAAATTCATAAAGGATGCAAATGCAAGAAGTATTCTAATGGCTTCAATCCTTGCAATAGGAGCATATGATTCTTCAAAGGCCTTCCTCTTGATAGTATCTTTTTGCTACTAATCTTGCTTTATTTCTTACTACAATTCCAAATTCATCTAATTTGTTCCTAAAGACCCATTTAATTCCTATAGCAGATTGATGAGTTAGTCTTAGAACAATAGTCCACACATTATTTATTTTGAATTACTCTAATTCTTCTTGCACAGTTAAAATCTAGCTTTCATCTTCTAAAGCTTGTTCTATGCAAGTTGGTTTAATTTGTGAAATAAAAGCAAAATTGCCATATACTTGATGATATGATGATCTGGTTAAAACTTTGTCATATACATCACCAATTATCTGACTTTCAGGGTGATCATGCATAAATCTCTAATCTTTGGGAAAAATATCATTACCTTGATTGTTTACCTTAATGATGGATGGTTTATTTCTGTTTCTTCTTCATCCATCTGTATTTCTGATTGAGAAGGTTCTCCTGCTTGGTCTTGTGTTTTTATTTTCTCAATTGAGGCTGTTAGTTCACCTGTCTCATCATTAAAATCACTTGACCTCATAGAGAAGTTAGTATTTTCATCAAATTTTACATGAATAGATTCCTCTACAGTCTTAACTTGTAGATTGTAGACTCTAAATACTTTACTAACAATAGAATAACCAAGGAAGATGCCTTCATCAGATTTATTTTCAAATTTTCCTTAGTTTTCTTTGCCATTGTTGAGAATAAAGCATTTACACCCAAAAGAATGAAAATATGATATATTTGGTTTCTTGCCATAGTATAATTCAAATGGAGTTTTGTTAAGTATTGATCTAGTAAAGATTTTGTTAAAAATATAATATGCTACATTCATTACTTCAACCCAAAAATATTATGGGTGACTATATTCACTTAACATTGTCCTTGCCATCTCTTACAAGGATCTGTTTTTCTTTTCAGCTAATCTATTTTGTTAGGGTGTTCTTGGTGCAGAGAAAGTTTGAAGAATTCCATTATTTTCATAAAAATCAGTGACTCTATGGTTTTCAAACTCTCCACCATGATCACTCCTTATGACTACTATATAAGAGCTTTGTTCATTCTATACACGTTTGGAAAATACCTCAAAGAATGAAAACGCTTCATCTTTGAATGCTAGAAACATTATCCAAGTAAATCTATTAAAGTCATCTACAATGACATATGTGTAATGTTTCCCTCCAAGGCTTCTTGTTCTTATTGGACCAACTAAATCCATATGTAGAAATTGAAGATGTTTAGTTGTGTATACTTCTTTGTTTGATTTGAATGATTCTTTTACCTACTTGCCTTTCACGCAAGTATCACATAACTTATTATCAAATTTGAGTTTTGGTAAGCCAACAACTAGATCTTTATTATGTATTCTTTCGATCAGATTCTTGTTGGCATGTCCTAGTCTTATATGCCACAACATGGGGTCGTTTTCACTTACAATAAGACATTTGACTTGGATATCATATAAATCTACTAAATACACATTTCCATGTCTCTTTTCAAGCACTATAACTAAATTTGTACTATCTAAAATAGAAGAAATATGAGATTCAAATACAACTTTGTAACAATTGTCACAGAATTGACTTACACTCAAAAGGTTGTATTTCAATCCATCTACTAATAAAACATTTGAAATTATAATAGAGGGAGGTTGGCCAATTTTACCAATTCCAACCACTCTACCTTTTCCATTATCCCCAAAAGTAGATGTTCCTCTGTTCTTAGCTTTAAGTTTTGTGAACAGCTCCCTTTCTCCTGTCATGTATCTTGAGCAACCACTATCGATGTACCACTTGCTATTCTCTATGGCTCTCAAACAACACTTGCAATAATAAATTTAAGCTGTAATTTTAGTACCCATTTAGAAATGAGTCCAAGTGGGTTAGTAGTAGAGTACTTGACATCCATTATTTTTTAGGTGCTACTAAATTATTTTTTGGATATCTAGTTGTATTTACAACTTTAGCAATTATCTTGGGAATCCAAATCATATTCTGTTTGTGTTCTAAC
Source organism: Pouteria campechiana (assembly GCA_036873735.1). Lineage (NCBI taxonomy): Eukaryota > Viridiplantae > Streptophyta > Magnoliopsida > Ericales > Sapotaceae > Pouteria > Pouteria campechiana. The sequence continues at coordinate 2,406 of JAYJMB010051556.1, forward strand.
TTTATTTTATGATTTTTCTTTCTCTGGTTTCCTATATCTTTCTTTGTTTTAAGTTTGAACAAGGTAGAACTTAAGGTTCTTCTAAGAGTATGATTTATCCTTTAATTTGCTCAAGTTCTATATTGATATTTTAATTAGTTTAAGCAATGTATTTTCTTATTTTAATTTAGAGCATTCATTAATGGTTCTTTCAAGTTCTCTTTTAGTTTCTTTGTATTTAGCTTTTAATTTTTTGAAATCTGAATATAGTTCTATTAATAATTCTTCAACATCAGAAATTTTAGGTTTCGAATTTATGTCATTATTGTGTATAACCATAAAGCTTATTCCAGTATCATGTTCTTCTTGATCCTTTTTTTTAGAGCTGAGTGAGCTGAATTGAACTTCATTTTCTTCCTTTTCTTCACTTAAGCTTTCTTGCATCATATTTTCCAGCATCTACCATACGACCATTGCTTTATTCTTCTTTCCAAATTTTTTGTTATTAGAAAAATTCTTTTTATCAAAGTAAGAGATATACCTTTTCTTCTTGTCTCTTTACTTTTTGTTTGGTTTTGGGCAGCCAACCTTCATATGTCTAGGCTTGTTGTAGTTGTAATAGATTGGAACTTCCTTTTTCTTATCTTTGCTTTAAAAGTTTTTGGAGTTTTTTTCAAATCTTTTCTTTTTGAACATATTTTTGAATCTTCTTGTTATCATTGCTATATCTTCATCATCTTTAGAGGTTGAGGCATCTTCTGAAGATTCTTCATTTTCTGATTCTGCTTGTAATGCTATTGTTTTCTTGCCTTTAACTTCATCTGGTGCTTTCTACTTCATTAGTACTTCATGGTTCATGAGTGATCCTATGAGTTCTTCTATTGTTACCTTTGTTAGATCTTTTGCTTCTTGAATAGCGGTCACTTTAGGCATCTAGTGTCTAGGGAGAGATCTCAAGATTTTCTTTGCCAGCTTGGTCTCTTCATATTTTTCTCCTAAGCTCTTTAGGCTGTTGGTGATTTTCTGAAATCTTCTAAATATTTTAGAAATGCTTTTTGATTCCTTCATAAAGAAGGCTTCATATTCTTGCATTAGAATATTTTTCTTAGTCTCCTTTACCTGGTTTGTACCTTCATGTACTACCTTAAGTTTATTCCAGATTTCTTTAGTATAATCACATGCAAAAATCTTTTCAAACTTAAAGGAGGTTAAAGCATAGTAGAGGCAGTTCTGTGCCTTAGCATCATGTTCTACTACTTGTATATCCTTTACAGTGTATTTTTCTTCAATGTTGGTAACATTCTTTCCATTTTTCACTACAAGCCACAACTGATAATCAGTGACAGTAAAAAAATTTTGCATTCTCATTTTCCAATACTTGTAATTTGTTCCATCAAATAAAGGGGGTCTAGAAGTAGTTTGTCCTTTAGCAGATGTATAGTGGAACATACCGGCCATTTTGTATATCTTCATAAGTTAATATACTGGTAATCAAGATCTAACTAGTGAAACCTGCTCTAATACCACATATTGGTCCCTTATGCAATGGTAGCTCAAGAGTGGGGCGAATTGAGCTTTTAAAACTTTTGGCCTAAATCAGATGATTATGGTGCTACAAGAATAAATAAAATAGATTGCATAATAAAACAACACAAGATTTTTATAGTGGTTCAGCCCTTCTTGGGTTCCTACTCCACTTTTTTGATTCAGTCTTCTCTATTAAGCTCAGGTTCCACTAATAATTGATCAACTTGATTAAATATACATTGGTTTTACAACAAGCTCACCAACTAACTTATTGGTTTTCTAAGCTAACCAAAAACTTTCACAACCTGTTGGTTTTCCAAAGCTCACCAATAAATTTACACCTTTTCAGCAAGTTCCCTACATGCTTATCTCTATATATAAACATGAAGCACTTTGCTTGTGTTGCCAAATACTAAAATAAAGTGTACAGATTAATGCCTCTTACTTAGGCAGATTTGTACATAAATTCAGAATTCTAAGTGAAAGATTAAACAGTAAGAGTAAAAGATTTAAACTCCTTAATTGAGTAGAGATTTGAACTTTGATAGCTTTGGTTTAGTTGTATCCTATTGTAGTTGAACTTTTGAAGGAAGATTTTGAATGCTCTTCATGTGATCAACAAAGTTTGAAAAATATTCAATCAGGTTATTTTCTTCTACTTTTGAATCTATATTTTATAGGTTGAGAGAGATTTTTTCATTGTTGATCTTGGTAGACATTCAAATGTTCGAAAACATTTTTCTTTACCTTATCTTTTGTTTGATGTCTGACTTTGCTGCCCTCTGGTATCAGTCTGCTACTTCTGTCGCTGACTTTTCCAAATGTTCACTTTTCATGTCAAGTATTTCGAAGAGATGAGTGAAACGTTGGTGTCTTGACTAATTTTGGCTAATATAAGTTATTTTCTTCAGATTTTCCAAAGTGATAGTTATCCTTCTTAGTTGCATTAGTCACTTGTTGAGAGAAGTTTAGATTTTCTAAACTTATATTGCCTTTGGAAAAGTAACCTGAAGCCTTCTACAAACATTTTTGAAGCTTGATCAAAATCTCTAAAGCATGGCTTAACATCTTCAAAGCACGGTTAATTTCTCTAAAGATTGTCTGAATCTTTTCAGAACCTTGCCTTCAGGTTCACCAAAGCATGTTGGTTTACTCCAAAGCTTTGTTGATTATCTCTGAAACCTATCTAGTTATTTTCAAAGTATCTTGTAACTTGTTTGAAACATCCATGACTTCTTTGAAGCTTTTCAACTTTCTGCGAAGCATGCTACAACTTGTCCAAAGCTTCTTTTTGCTTTTTTTGAAGCATTCTTGATAATTTTGAAGCTCTGTTGATTATTTTTGAAAGGCGTTGTGACTTGTCTAAAGCAATCTTGATTATCTCTGAAGCGCACTATAAGATCTCCAAAGCTTTGAAAAAAACTTCAAAGTATGCTTTAATATTTTTTGAAGTATAATTGTGATGATTTTAAAAGCTTATAGAGAGGATTCCAAAGTGCACTTGAACATTTTTGAGGCTTATTATTTTTAGTCATAGACTTGTCCGAAGCTTGCTAATTGTCTCTGAAGTTTCTTTGCATTCTTTCCAAAGTGAACTGCAACCACTTTGAGGTTGTATTATGCCTTGTTCGAAGCTCGTTGAGACATCTCTGAATTATATCATGTCTGTTTTCCAAAGCTTCAACCATTTTCTCTAAAGTGTTCTAATTATCTCTGAGATTGCGCTGATAGATCTCTAAAGATACATAGAGAAATTTTTGAAGCAATCCAATCTTTTCTGAAGTGCATTAAAGTGATTCCGAAGTTACTTCTTTCGACTCCAAAGCATGTCTTCAACACTTCAGAAATCTTATTTTCTTGAATTAAGTATATGTGAAATTTATATACTTAATTTTGGAAGAGCATTTACTTCATATCTTCCTTTTGTCATTATAAAGATTATTCTTAAGTTGAATAATTTAAACTTTCTACAACATTCTTGAAAATAAGATGTTAGTACCTTAATGTTTCACTCATGCTTCTGCTCATCATTAAAACATACTTGGTTAAGAATGTTCATCATCTAAATCAAGCTAGATAACATGGTTCAACAGCAATGAATGGAGCTTAAAGAGAAAGAGCAAGTTGCTAAAAATTGGAATGCAATTGGTGGACAGTGCAACCACCACAATGCTGTTTTAAAGGAAAATATCAACAGCAGTATGGGCACTGTAGTGCCCACACACTGTTTAGAGAATCGACAACTGGTAGAAGCTGGGTGCCACAGAACCCAAGATATCTTGCAGCCCAATTTATTTTTGGAAAACTGGTTTTATGCATAAAGGGTGTTTTAATTTAGTGGGAATGTACTGAAGCCTATTTTTGGGGTGCTATAAAAGGGGGAAAAATGTAGAGAGAAGGGGCTTTTAGCAAGATACTAGATCTAAAAAGGAGGATTTGGAAGAGGGGCTACTATGAAATGAAGAGGGTGCAACTTGGAGAAAACCATTTTTACATTAATTCTTAGTGCTCTCTTAATTCTTTTCCTCTTTTTCTCAATCATGTCTAAGACAATGTTTATGATTTACTTTAGTTCCATTATGAACTAAATTCTTTGTTCTAGGGCAACTATATAGCCGAATTATGAATATTTAGTTTTATTCAATTTAATTCAATTTGATGTTTATTCATTATTTATGTTGTGTTTAATCTGAGTTTAATGCATGAGAAAGTGTGTTGACCCTTTCTTCATGACTTGTGATTTAATTTGAGGCTGAGAAACAATAATTGAATTAGACCATGATTAAATCCATAAGATTGTCATGAGTTAGAGGTATCTATAAGGCTTGTGTAACACCATGAATTTCTTGTTCTTAATGCATCATGGTTAGTTTAGAATTTTCATAGAGATGTAAGAAATTTGCTAATTAAGATAGTTTGTTATTGCTTGAGAAAAATTAAAAATTAAAAAAGGGAAAATTTTTATCAACATGGGGATAAAAATTAATTGATTAAATTGGGTGAAATTGAGTAGGATTAATTCAATGAAATTGGAAACCTTAGATGTCTTAATTCATCGATTCTCTACTTGTGTAGATCTTCATTATTATTAATTTCCATTAGGTTTAGATTTCTTTTCTTTCTTATTTTCATAGTCCTGGTGGGAATGATATCTACTCTAATTTTATTATTTATTAACAACATGTACATTTGCATTAGGAAAATATACAACAAGTTTTTGGTGTTGTTGCTAGGGACTATTATTTTTGCCAATATCAAAACAAATAACTTTAGTTTTCCTCAAATTTTTTTCTTTTAGTTTCTTTATTCATAGTAAACTTTTTACCTTTTTCACAGGGTTTTCCAAGGTGTATGCAAAGATTTGGGAGTAGAGAATTAATCCCTTTTGATTCTGAGATAAAATGCACACTTGAAAGGATTAGAAAGGAGAGAAGAGAATCTATCAGTCAGATGCAAAATGTTATGGCTGATCTGCGAGAAGTGAACGAGAATCCCCCACCAATTTCTTTCAGAGATTATGCATTATCGAAGACAATAGGAATTTAATCTATGATTAGAAGCTATAGCAACCCAAAAGTACTATGGATTCTAGAGAAAGATCATACTGAAAATCCTCTATAGTCTCCCTTGAAATATAAGGGTTCAACACCTATACAATCATTCTCATATCCATAGATAATCCCAAAATCAAAAGGTCAATCTTAAGGCATGACATATAACTATTTTAGACCTATTCCCTCCATGACATATATGGAATTTCATGGCTCTCAAGACATGCCATACATTTGGAAATCATAATAAGTCATTTATAGCACTCCCATATAGTTTAATACAACGACGTCTATTTTATTGAATCAAATCTGTGAAAACAAGATAATTAAATAAGACTCCTAGGATCTGCCATGACACTTCATCTAAGCATGCACTTAGTTCCCTTCATGAATGCCAACCCTCGGTTGAGCTTCATTGTCTATCCTGGCATCTAAAACTGCAAAAGAAAATAACACAAGTCCAGAGAAACTCAGTAAGTAGGTAATACAGAATACAATGATAAATAATCGGATAAAGAAATATGCTCAAACCAGTGTCAATGCAACTCATCCCACATAAGATCATTTGCAACCACATACAGTCACATGCTACTAAGGCTCATAGTCTCAAACTATTAAGGAATATCATATTATATAAATATCATAAGCCACTAAGACATATCACATCATAAACCACTATGGTATATCAATACTTCAAACCACTAAGGCATACTCATTTTACAAGCCACTAAGGCATATCGATATCATTCTGTCATTAAGATTTCACAATATATCACATGAATCAACCATACCCCCCCTATTACCCATGACTCATAATCAAATTCCATGCATTGCCATATCAAAACATGTTAGTTTTAACATATAGCTAAATCCAAATTTTAAGATAAATACATGTAAACACATAATTTCATCATTCAAGTCAAGATGCAGTGAAGTAAAATATGCCAAATCATGGGTCATTCACACATGTACATGGAAACAAATCTACTTACCTCCATAGAGAATGACTACACAATCCTCAACCTCCAATTCCATAATTTGGCTCCTAAGTCAACGCCCAATGAATCCTACATACATAACATGTACCACCATTGGAATTTGCATTTGTTTGAAGGGGAGATCTAATTTAATTTCATAAACAAGGTGAAATTCACCTAACCATCTCTTTGGGGTATATTCTTACCTTATTACACAATTACACATTCCAAACACTTGTTCTAGTGGAAATTATCATTCATTTGAAGTTAAGATTCCGTAAGATCTAATTTTAGGGGTTTTCACTCAAATCAAAATTTTTGTGCTTCATTCACTAGAATACTCCATTTAAGGTTGATGATTATCTACAAACACCCTTTCATTCATTTTCACATTTTCTAAGTTTAATAAACACAAAACAACCCCTATCAAGCCATTATCAACATGGTTTACAAGGGTAATAATAAATCAAATTCTTAGCCCATTCAAGTTACCACATGGAGGGTCTTTAAACATCATTTCAACATGGAATTTAACACAATTTCAAGGGACTAAACCCAATTGCTTCCTCCCGCATTTCATTCACAAATTCAAGCCAAATAAACATCATTCTTAGATACCCAAAATCTGCCCACATAACTATCCATTTATGGGGTTTCTTCTTAATGCATTTAAGTGCAACTTTTCAGTCTAATGTCCTCCATATTGCTACCAAACTTGGATCCCCTTTTAACCAATCATTAAATGCATTCAATATTTTGTCTTAGTGCCAAATTAATGGCTAGTTGAGGGTTGCATTGAAATCATTCAAACATACTTCACTTCTAATGGAGTCATTTCATCAAACACCTAACAGACATAAATCAAATAATCAATTTCAATAATTTGCAATAGGTTGATTATATTCATTGCAATATACAACCAATATTCAGCACAATTGACATTTAAACACCCTTACTAAAGAGTTGATTAAACCCTTAATTCAATTAAATCTCTAACCAATTCATCACTCACAAAAATTCCAACTCAATCATAAAGAATGTTGTTCTCCACTTCATGGACAACAATATACATAAGTTTTCCATAGTGCAAACATCATATTATTACTACAATTGGAAATTGCATTCATTTCCCTATAAAAATCCAAACATATTTCACCCTAAATTCACAAAACAACCCTCCATGGATTGCATAATAGCAACCCTAAAATAGAAATTGGCAAATCTAATTGGGGAAAATATTTACCACCACAATTTTGGGTTGTTTCCACTCCACAAATGAAATCTACACTCAAATCTTCAAGCCTTTTCCAAGCATGATAGCAAGATAAGTTTCTTGATGGGAAAATAGATTTTCTCCTCCCCTTTCATGTCCAAATGAGTTGGAATAAGCACCACTTTTTTGTCGGTGATGATTGCCCATCTAAATAGAATTTTTTAGCTAAAAATCAAGTGCAAAAAGGGTCATGAAGGTGCTGCTAGGGTGGCTTGGGCATGAAAGGGAAAAAGGGGAATGAATGGGGGAGAAGGGAATGATGGATCATCTAAACATGTCTTGCATTTGATGCTCTAATGGTGCATCCCTTGTGTCCTACACATGTAGCCCTTCTACGATGATTTTTTCTTTTAAGATAAATATAATCCATATATCATTCAATCCTTCCCCCCATAGTTACAGTAAGGTACATAAACAAATCTCTCCATAATTTTAGTTAATTCATGTGCATAATTACCCCCAAAATAATCATTTAGAAAAATTTTATTACCTCCAAAATCTTAGGGTGTAACATTCCACCTCCCTTATAAAATTTTTGACCCCGAAACTTCAGGTCTCTTTCTACAAGTCTCGATAGTTGATCCTCATCATATTCTCAAGTTCCCATGTTGCTTCCCCCTTAGTGTGATTTCCCCACTGAATCTTCATGAGGCAAATCACTTTATTTCTAAGTTGCTTTTCCTTACTATCCAACACCTGGATCAATCTTTCTATATATTGTAGGTTCTCCCCAACCTATATCTCTTCCAGTCTCAACGCATGAGATGGATTTGGCTCATACTTTCATAATAAGGATACATGGAAAACATCATGTACTTCACTCAGAGATTGTGCTAATGCCACTTGATAAGCCACTTTACCAATCCACTCTAGTATCTTATATGGTCCCACATATCTTGGGCTTAGTTTGCCTTTAATACCAAACCATACTAAACCTTTCATAGGGGATACTTTCAAGAATACTTTGTTCCCCACCTAGAACTCTAAATCATGCCTCCGCATGTCAGCATAACTCTTCTGAAGTGATTGAGCAACTTGGATCTTCTCTCTGATCCATGACACCTTGTCCACTATGTCTGCAATCATCTATGGGCCAACTAATGCACACTCACTAACTTTATTCCAATGTAATGGTGATATGCACTTTTGACCATACAAAACCTCAAATGGAGCCATTTGAATACTCAATGGTAACTGTTGTTGTATGCAAACTCTGCCAAGGCCAAGTACTCACTCCATGCCTTGCTCCATTCAAGCACACATGCCCTCAGCATATCTTCTAAATATCTATTCACCCGTTCCATCTGCTCATCTGTCTATGGATGATATTTAGTGCTGAAATCCAGCCTAGTCCCCATGGCCTTATGTAAGGCTCTCCAAAACTTCAAGGTGAACACCTGAAACACCTAGGGTGTTAAATTTTGAGTAATTATGTGCCTAAAAACATTATAGTTGTCTCCAGTATAATTATAACGATGAATGAAGGTGAAAAAATTTATTTTGAAATGAAATAATTCAAGCACGTATGAACTGCATATATGTGAAATGTACTTGTACAAGTTAAAGTATATACTAATGGTTATATGATTCGATTTCTTTTCTAGTTATTTAAGAAAATTTTTTTATGCATTTTATATCAATATTATGTGGAAAAAATGATAATTGAAAATATATGAAAAAGGGAGAAATAAAATGGAGAAAATACAAAGAACAAATACACAAAATAGGGACAATAGAATCCAATGTTGCGACCCCCCAAATCTGGCACTACGATGCCACTTCAGAAAATTTATATGTGTGACATTTAGCAAAACAGGCACTGTGGCACCCAAATTCGGCACCGGTCGGTGGTCTAAGTCAGTGAACAGGCTTTCAAAGCCATTTTGTTCCATTCTTTCTTATCCATTCCGTTTTCCTTTCTTCCCATTCCCAAACCCTTACCCTAGCTTCCTTCATGCCTTAAATTCTTGCCATTTTGCTAGAAATAAGATGATTTAGACATGGAATCCATCAATTATGAACCCACACCCAAAGTATACCCTGTTTGAAAGGTGAAAGGAGGAAGAAAATCATAATTTCTGCAAAGAGTAGAGAAATCTTAAAGAATTGAGGTTAAATTCTTGTGTTAGGGAGGAAGCCACACTTAGATTTCATGGTAAGTGCATTTCCCCCCATTAAATTTGCAATTTTTGCCTTGCTAGGTTTTCATGTTAGCCATTAACAATGGTTTTTTGGGGGAAAATGGTATGAAATCATGGGGGAAAGGCCTAATTTAGTAATTATAATGTTTTGGGGCTTGTTTAAGAGTGAGAAATCCAATTTTGGATGATGAACTAATGACACGTTAAAAAGGGCTTTTGTGTATAAAGAGTTTAAGTAGTAAATTGGTTGAATTAAAGGCTTAATTGAATTGTTTTTAAGGTTCCTTATGTGTTTATCATGTTATATACAAGATGAATATTATAGGAAATGAGGGTTCTTTATAGGAAATCAAGGTTCTTACTAAGAAATCATAATTTAATTAGTGCTTATCACATGTTTGATGAAATACTTCCATGAGGGAAGTGATGTGATTGACTAATCATATTGTAGCCTGAGATTGATAATGAAAGAGGCATAATAGTATGTATTTAATACATGATTAGTAAGTGATTAAGGAGGAATCAAAGTTAGATGGCCTCATGGTTAATGTTAAAGTGCAGTTATGCACTTGAAAGGTCTATAGAATTATTAAATGAGTGATTGGTGGTATTTAGAAAGCATAATTCATTGGCTTTATATGAATTAATTAACATTGCCTTTGTAAATGAATGGAATTGTTATATGTGTAGGAATATATGAGTATGGAAGGGAAACTATGAAGCCTAAGGAGTTATGGAACTTGAAGCATTATGAGGTAAGTAGGCATTGTTTTTGCTAGATGCATGGATTATCTCATTTGTTTGTATCCAGGCATGTATGAATGGATGGAGATAGTGGATATCCCAAGAATTTCTAAAAGATTGATGTTTATTATGTTTTTTGAATGCATGAATGTTGGGAATACTGAGTATTCCTTAGCTTACAATGGCTGGTGGTTATTTTACGATGTGAATGTGTTGTTTATTGGGATAAAGGATATCCCATAATTCTTATGAGCATGTGGATTGATGAGGGATAATAAGCATCCCAAGTTTAATTTTTTTATTGTAATGATATGATTATGTGAATGAATAGATATAGTGAATATCCCATGCATTGCTTTTTAATATTATATTGCAGAAATGTGCAAATTGTTGAGGGATTTTGAGTATCCCAGAATTCATTATATAATAGTTAAATGAATGTGTTTATTGATGGAATGGGGAACATTCCAAAAACTTATATATAGATATGATATCCAAGATGCTTGTGTGATAATAATTGTATGGGTTATGGTGTGATGCCAAAAGGGCATTGATATGTGTGATTGGCATAGTTATAATATGTTGTGCTTGAATGACATAGTTTTGATATGAAGTGCCTGCATGGCACTATCATTGTATGAGATGCCCAGAGTGGCCTTAATTTAATATATTATGCTTGAATTATAATGTGTAATATGACAAAATGGTGTAGTTTTATCATACGAGGATATGTTAGAATAATGAGGACTTTAGCCTTATGGTATATCTACCCTGACATTTATTAATTACATTGTTTGTCTTAAACCTTTCGTTTATGAAGGATCGTGGTTTTCTATTTAGTCTACTTACTGAGTTCGCCTGGACTTACGCCTTCTTATTCTTATTTTTTTAGTTGGTAGGTCAGAAAATGAAGCCTAACTGTAGGTTGAGGCTTATAAGGAAGAATTGAAGATATTATCTTTGTGGTATGGTGAATTAGGATGTTAATCCCATAGTGTATGTATAAAATTGTATTTAAGATTTCAAAGGATGTATAATGAGATGTAAGCATGTCATAGTGATAAATAATTATGATATTATGGGAGGATCTGTATGATTTTCGTTATGTATATTGCCATCATGACTCAATTCGATCTCGGGTAGCTGTGGGTGTGTTTGATGGTTTATGTCATTATTTTATGATTATTGAAATTATGAAATTATATAATTAATGATTGCATAGTTTTAGATTTTAATATTTGAGGTTAGACTTTGTCAGATTTTTTGCAAAATATTCCATTAAAAATGGGAAATTATAGGGTGATGTTAAAACGTATAGGCCAGTAGGCAAGGTGTGACAACATCGAACCTCGATTTGTAATAATGGACTTAGGTACACCATGCAACCTTACTATCTCCTTGTGATAGTTCCAAGTATATTTCTTAGCTATAAATGTTGTCTTTATAGGCATGAAGTGCACCACCTTAGTTATCCTGTCTTTAATCACCCAAATATTGTCATATCTTGCTACTGTCCATGGCAATCCAGTAATGAAATCCATCATAATGTTCTCCCATTTTCACTCAGAAATCTCAATGGGATGTGAGAAGCCACCTGGCTTCTAGTGTTTAGCTTTCACTTTTTGACATATGAAACACCTAGCCACATATTTGGCTACATCATTCTTCATACCAATCCACCAATAGTATGCCTTTAGATCATTATACATCTTCGTACTACCTGAGTGAATGGTATATGGTGAGTAATGGGCTTCCTCAATTATCTTCTGCACTACCACCACTTCCTTAGGAATTGCTAAACAATTCCTATATCTCAAAATACCATCAGCATCCAATACAAAGTCCGACATCTCATCATTTGGAGTTTACTCTCTCATCTTTTGGAGATCCTCATTTGTTGTCTCCTTTTGAGCCAACTTCATCTCAACTATTAAGCTTGACTGTATAGTCATCTGGCTCATTTATGCAACCAGTCCTTTCATACACACATGTAGATCTAAGCTCCTCATTTCCTCAAACAACTCCTTCCTTTGACTAAGCACACATGCCATGCTACTCTTAAACTTCTTGCTCAAAGCATCAGCCACAACATTGGCTTTCACTAGATGGCAATGAATATTCAAATTATAGTCTTTCAATAACTATAACCATTGACTCTGTCTCATATTCAACTCTCTCTGTGTGAAGATATACTTTAGGCTTTTATGGTCATTGTAAATATCGCACTGCTCACCATACAGATAATGCCTCAATATTTTTAATGCAAAACAACTACCATTAATTCCAAATCATGTGTCGGATAGTTCTATTAATGTGGTCTTCACTATCTAGATGCATCTGCTATCACACTTCCATTTTGTAATTAATACACAGGCAAGCCCATTCTTTGAAGCATCACTATAAACTACAAATCCTCCTTGTCCTGATGACACTATCAACACTGACACTTCCACCAAATGCCACTTTAATTCCTGAAATGCTTCCTTACACCGATTAGTCAAATCAAATTTACTTCCCTTACGAGTCAATCTAGTCATGGCCACTGCAATTGTGGAAAACCATTCCATGAAAGTCTTGTAATATCCTACAAATCTAAAGAAACTCCTTACCTTTGTCACATTAGTTGGTGTTGGCCAGTTCACCACTACCTCTATCTTGTTGGGATCTATCGAAATACCATCCCCAGAAACTACATGACCTAGAAATGTCACACTGTTCATCCAAAAATCACACTTTTTGAGCTTAGCATATAACTTTTCTTCTCTAAGTTTCTGTAATGTCATTCTCAAATGGTGCTCATATTCATCCATACTCTTGGAGTAGATCAGGATGTCGTCAATAAACAAGACTACAAACTGCTCTAAATATATCTTGAACACCCTATTTATTAAATCCATAAAGGCTGTGGGAGCATTAGTCAAGCCAAGTGGTATCACTAGAAACTCATAATGGCCATATCTCTTCCTAAAGGTAGTCTTAGACACATTTGTAGCTTTAATTCTCATTTGATGATACCTTGATTGTAAATAAATCTGGAAAAATGTCCTTGCCCCTTGTAACTGATCTAGCAAATTATCAATACGAGGTAATGGATACTTATTCTTGATGATTACTTTATTACGTTCTCTATAATCAATGCATAGTCTCAAGCTCCGATCTTCTTCTTTACAAACGAAATTGGTGCCCCCATGGTGACACACTAGGATGAATGAACCCATTATACATCAAGTCTTGCAATGTTACCTTCAACTCCACCATGTCTACTAGCTCCATTCAGTATGGAGCTCTCGATATTAGCCTAGTTCCAAGTTGGAGATCAATACTGAACTCTGCTTCTCTTTTTGGGGGTAATACTGGCAGTTCATCTAGAAATACATCCAAAACTTCTCACACCACTGGTATATCTTCCATTGATCTATGTTTTGAATGAGCATCTATAGTAGACATTAAATATGCCTCACACCTTTTTCGCACTAAGCTCATGGCTCCAATTGCTGATATAAGTTTAGGCACCTCATCTTTAGGTAAACTTCTAAAGATGATCTGAACTTCATCTAGGGTCTTCAAAGTCACCTGCTTGGTCTTACAATTCACCTTAGCTTTATACTTGTATAACCAATCTATGCCTAAAATAATATATAACCCTTCCATATCTTAAAAAATCAAGTTAGCACAGAATTGTGTACTCTCAATCACTAAAGGGATACTACAACAATTGTACTGATCATTCTCAAAGGAGTAGACACTTTCACAATATCATGCATAGGATGCTTAGGCAGACAAGCTTTACTCACAAATACTACATATACAAATGATCATGATGCACTAGGATTAGACAAAACATGTGCCACATAATAAAAAAAAAGGTTACCTATCACCACACCATCTACTACCTGAGCCTCCTGAACATTGGCTGCTTGAATTACTATTGCCACCTGAGGCCTCTGTCCCTCATACTGGCTCCTTGGTGCCTAGTACAACCTCTGTTCTACATATTGATGTCCTCTGCCTCTTCCACTCATCTGCGATCCACCACGCATATGATGCTATGGCATATGAGGACCTGCACCTCCATCTTGTAATAAAGGATAATCATGCCTTATATGAATCGACTCTCCACACAAGTAACACATAATTGGTCATCTAGGCCCTGGCCTATCTTAGTGCTGGCCTAGCCATCTATCCTTCTTGCTTCCCTAAACCCAATGGACACTCTACAATCCAATGCCCTGGTTACTTGCAATTAAAGCACACCTTCCCTGAGGGTGTATCACTTATCTTATTGATTTTGGGTTTCTGCCTATGCCCCTAGCCAATGTCCCTAGCACCACATTTTCTGTCTCATATCTTGTTGTGCTCCTCTACTCAAGCTCGCTCTAAGATGTCTTCATATCTTATTAACATGAAAGAAGTAACATCCTGCTTAATAGATAGTCTCAGGCCTTTATAAAATTTCCTTGTAGTCTCCATAAAGTCCATTTGTGCCTAGGACACAAATTGAGCCAATGATCAAAATTGCTCATTATATTCTTAAACTATCTTCTTACCTTGATATAGGGACATAGACTTAGTATCCCTCCTAGGCCTCTTACTAGTTGGCACATAGCGACAGAAGAATCTCTCCCAGAATGCTACCCATGTCATGCCCATACCATTTTAGGGTAGAGTATGTTTCTCAGTATTTCACTAAAGCTCAACATCACCCTCAAGTTTATAGACTGCATAGGGAACCTTGTGTCTCTTAGGACACCTCATATATGTTAAAAACTTCTCCATCCTAGAAATCCATTTGTCTACTACCTTATAACATGCCACTCTTAGTGTACTACTAAATTAAAATTTAAAGGAAACTTCACGCAGAGTTTCCCCTAAATTCTTAGTTTCCGTACCTGTTTAATCATATCCATCTGATCTCATACATACTAGAATATCAATGCTACACAATAATCACACCCACACATTACCTAGAATGGCAAGTCACACTGTGATGACAAATAGTAATACTAACATGCACACATACATTTCCATTCTCATGATATGTTAGTATACTTAATTTATATATGCCCGATTCATACAAAACTTGCGACTTTTAAATTTACATCTTATATACATCATATATCAACAAAGAAAATTTAACATTTAAAATTTTCATGTCAGCATAAAGATCATAGCTTATCCTGGTCCTAAGCTCCAACCCATGATAGGCTCCCTCTTTGGACCTTTTGACTAAAAACCACGTAAATAATAGGGTGAGTCCAATCAAACTCAGTAATAGGGTATCGTAGAAAGCCATAATGAATATATATCCTTAAAAGATCATGCTCAAATCCGAATACATGCAAAGTTATGGTAGATGACAATGCATGACTATGAAACATCATCTCGATGTCTGAGATGCACTAATACACATAACCCAAGCTTATACCCAGCCTTACTATCCACACACACTTTAGGTAATTCACAACTTGTATCCTACCTTATACCTAAGGAATTCTTATTCATTCTCATTTATCATTATTATATCATGCCATGGAATACTCTTTCTCAAAGTTATAAAATGAAACATTATTATTTTTGTCCCTCGTCGATGTGCAATTTATTCCTCCCTATGCCCTTGGCTATGAAGCCTACCAGGTCCATGATAGCTCCACTATTGCCCTCATTGCTCCATTGGGATTCCAATTCACCATCCACATCCCATCCACATCCAATGAGGAATCAAACATATTACTTGTATCATTGCTCACACATCATGCAATATAGCAGGTCATTTCATTTTATTAGGATCGCAAACTATTATCCAGGCATTTCCTGCCTTAATTTAATGTCACATGTATGCCACCAAGGTATATTATATCCACAACTTACCAGTGTTGTATCATTATTATTTTCAAGTCATTTAGGCATATATGACAACCAAGCATATACATAACCATGCCAAATTCATTCCATCAAGACATGATAATATCACTATTATAATACACTCATTTCGCCCTTTAAGAGTTTAAAATAATATCACAATAATTGCCCAAAAATTCCACTAACTATGGCTATTTTTTCATAAAATAGAAATTTTGCATTTTAGCAAACCTGTGCCACGATGTCAAAATCTGTGGTTGCTACAGGTGGCAATTTGTGGGTGGCGCCATAGCGCCCCATCTGGTTGCCTACTATATTTGCCCTGTTTTCCTACTTTTGCCTCACTTTGTTGGTTTCATTCTTTTTGGACCTTACTTTAACCTTAAATTTGTTGTTTCCTGAACTACATTCCACCTTAATTAATGCATTCAAACCCATTGTGATCCATACCTCACAATGAAAGAATATGCAATGCATAACATATAATGCATTTGTAACACTACTCATGGAACATATGGTCAGATGAACTTCATAGGGAAATAATACAAAAGACTTCAATTTCATCATTCCAAAATAGAATACTGATGGTCAAATTCTAATTCCTCACAAGTGCATGAGTGTATAGTAGTATAGTATACAAAGCAAAGGTCTATCCTACAGAGAACTGTCAAACTAATTCAATTATGTCTAGTTACCAAAACTAAGTTATCCTCAATCAACAAGACAAATTAAAGACTAAGTAATTAAAAGTGTAATGTAAGATAATAGAAAACAATGGCAGTAAATAATGTAAAAGAGAATTTAGGTTATAGGAGTCTGGGGATCTGACTTCATCACTCAATGATATTCATTGTTGTTGAGATGTTGGTATCAATTTAACATCCTGGGTTTGTTTTATCCACTATGTGATTATTACCATTAGACATCTAAATTTAAATCAAGTATTTTCTCCTGTTCTAATTACCTATGGCGTATAGTGTAATTGAGATTAAAAACTCATGAAGATCAGAAGAACTTTAATGAACCAGGTAGAATATTTTAGCATATGACATCTACCTGAACCATCTACTCATTCATTCAAAAAAGCATAGTACATGGTTTAGCATATAATGTCTATCTTAACCACGTACTTAAAGATAATCAAGCTAATTCTCATAATTGGTGATCAGACAATTAAATATATCAAATGATTGTATTATACACAATGAATAAAATAAGATAATATTTAATTAATAAACCAATAATCTCTGTTAACAATGAATATCAAGGACGACTACATCATTGCCCCGAAAAAAGGAATTTAGTTCATAATGAAAATAGAAATAAAACTCTCTAAAATATGCATAATTGCAAAAATCAAAATCCATCTCTTTCTCCCTTAGAAAACTTCTCTTCCTATACTGAATTGTGTTCTCTCTCCTTTTTTCTGTCCTATATGTCTTTAAATAACCCAAGAAGTAGGGTTCTAATAGGACTCCTCCACGAATTGCAATTCCTTTATGTACAATGATCCTCTTCTAAGAATAAATCTTATCTTTCCACATAAAAAGATAGCTTCCATGCATAAAAATAAGAGTTCCAAAATAAACAAAATTGTTACACAATTGATTTCCAAAGATGCCTTCTAAAGATTGCAGTAGCTTATGCATTCTGGACTTCTAAAAATTCTAGCAATTCATGCGGAGGAATTTACTTCCAAAGATAACTCAAATAATTGTAAGTGCTAAACATTGTGAGATCCAATTGCTAATAATACATTATTGATTTCTAAAATCATAGTTTGGACAACAACATCACATTCAACATATCTAAAATTTCAATGTTTCACACTTCTATTTTGTCCCCAAACTATTTTTTGTATTTTCTGAACTTTCTGCATTCTAAACTTTGTCTCAGACAAAGATGCTTTGTCTATAGTTAGTCTATAGACAAAGTTATGCTTCTTGAAATTTGTCTTAGACAACTCTGCTTTGTCTTGGACGAATTTCTACGTACTACAGACAAAGATCTACTTATTGCAGATAAAGTAGTTCTAGAGCAGTTATAGTATTTTGTCATATCTTTCTTGTATGAACTTGGAATAGCACAATTCTTTTTCCATTGGATAGATAATTGTAGGGGATACAACTTTTATGTCAATTATATTGTCTAAATCATCCATATTCTATGAGTTGTGGGCCCTCAAAGTGATGATTTCTATCAGATGAAGTAGCAGATGAATGTGAAGCTCTAGAGATAGTTACACTATTATAGCCATAACTTTCGCATATAAAATTAGAACCATGTGATTCTTGATGCATTAGAAAGCTAAGAACAAGGCTAAAACTTTAATGTTCAATACATCTTCCAAATATGCCTCTATCAGTTCCAAAAATTACTTTAAAGTGACACATTTTGTAATCTTTAGTTTCATTTTATTGAATTTTATGTCTGCAATAAAAAAACTCTCTTAAGTGCAATATTCACTTACATGGCACTCTACCTTTTGAGGTGTAACCTACCATTTTGCACTATATCTCACCTAATTTGGCCCACTGTTAGGTGGGGTACTCAGATCCCATTCCAAGACACTTTACCCTGAGGTCTATATTTCCCTTCCAAATTCCCTATTTAAGGAAATATTCTACCAAAAATTTTAGAAGAGTCTACCCTATATTATCAATATCTAAAACTTGATATACATCATTTATCAAATGGATTCTTAATTTCAATATAAAATATGATCTTGTACATTTATCATCAAATATAACAATTGAATTAAAATCATAAAGTATTAACAAAACTCACTAAGTTGGCCCATTTTTATCCGTAGCCCAGAACCTGCATCACCCCCATGATGGCAATAAACAAATCCATATAAATACCATATACATTTATTCCTATCATGAAATGCGATGTGATTACATTTAATATACAATATTATGATTTCAAATTACAATTATACAATATATTATCATTACACAAATACACATAAAGGGGTACCAACCCTAATCCATCATACATCATAAGTCTTCAGTCATTCTCATAAATCCTTTGCTTAACTTGTGAACTAAATAAAAATTAGACAAGAAGGTGTGAATTCGGGCAACTCAGTAAGTAGACAATTGTTATTGAAATAATTAATCCATCATTATAACTAATCACAAGTTGATATATTTTCATCAATCAATACTACATAAAGAAATCCATGTATGTCATATTGAACCAATCAATTTCATTTTGAATCAAAATTCAAATTAAATATACAACAAAGGAATGCTTTCTATTCCTCATATTAGATATCCAAGGCTAGACTAAACATCAATTAATCATTCCAAGGGATACCCATTATTCTTAACAACTAAATAACATCAATCTTAAACAAATATGGGATATCTACTATCCCCAATCAAAACATAAATGCTCAGATTTCAAACAAAGGGATAAACATTATCCCTAATTATGTAATAAAAACAAATGCTTACTTACCTACTGACGAATCATCATACACTCTTCCAGCTCCATTCCTTTTTATCCTTTTTGGATCATCCTGTATAGGGAAAAATCCTATTCATTTACAAACATAGCTTGAACTAATTTATTGCTAATCGTGTATACTTTTGAAATACATAATTGCATTCTCATTAATATACGATCAAAAACCAACATATTCAACATCTAGTTAACCTTTACAATGTGTCACTTAAACTTAAGTACATCCCAATTGATTTAGTCATTCCTTCCCTTCTATAAGGTCTTAGAGTTACAATCAAACTCAATCTATTTCTTATTGGGACATTTTATCAAATCACTACTAGGCATAGTGCAAATCATGATTTCTCTTTGAATGTTCTTAAGAAATTCAACATCAAACTATATACAATCATTATATAGCATTACCAACCAGTAATTAAATTCAATAACAATCTAATCAAACATTTAATCCAATCAATTTGTGGTTCACATAGCCCAAACACAAAACCTTTTTAACCTCTACTTAAGGCATAGCCCAAAATTCAATTTCACTAGCCCAAATTAATCCATACATGTTTTAAAACATGTTAATTATGCCATTAATCATTTACCCCATGTTTAATTCAACAAAAATCATGAAATGCCCAAATTTCACTATGCACAGAAACCCTAATTCATAAAACTCATGAATTTCTCATGCCAAATCACAAATATCATTGTATTAAATCATTCCCCCATGAATTTATAAGCACGTACATCAATTTAATTCCAACAAGCCATCATTTCTCAAAAATCATAAAACCCTAAATAACTAAAAATACAAATTCAATTTAGAAAAATAACTTACCGTGAAATCCAAACATGACTTCCATCCATGAACAAGAATCCAAGCCCAAAACTCCCACTAACTTCTTCAATTTCTAGAAAAATGAATCTTGTTTCATTTTCCATGGTTGAAATGGCTTAAAATCAGGTTCAAATGGAAGATCAAATGCTTTTCACTTTAGACAAGGCAATTTCCTAGCAAAAATGGCATGAGATTGAGCATAATGGAGCTAAGGTATGGGTTGGCGACATTAACTTGTTATCCCATGTTTTCATGATCTTTCATCAACTTTTTATCCTATTTTCCACCTTTCTTTCAATCCTTCTTCCTTGAATTTTAATCATAAATTTTTTCCATCATTACTAATCATAATTTTCCATATAAAACATGCTTAACAACTTAGATATTTTTCATTGTACTTTCATTCATTCCCTTTACATTGGATCAATGTGTATATGGTTCCTTCATTATCTTATTTCATATAAAGCATTTTGAATGTCACCATAATCATTTCCCACACATCACATGCATGAAATGGAACATGTTCATGCTATTCATCATCTCATTTATAACCAATTACCAAAAATCATCTATTCAGTTTTTTTTTACCAATTTTTCTGCTATAAGTGACTCCATATGCCATTTTTATTTCAAAATGCATCCAAGACTCAAACTAATGTTTCACACACATTACAATACATATAATAACTATCTTAATCCATTCACATTGATTATAAATATGCTTTTTCCTGAATTCACTATTTCAGTTATTTTTCTTCTTATAGCCATTATATAATTTAAATTGATGAAATTTATGAATTTCAAGCATCAAACTCTACCTAAATCCACATAAGCAAATTTTAATTACCTTAAACATCATATAAGGCTATTCATTCATTGAAATTTCTGTAATTTTATAAAAATCACTTAGTGAGTTCTTTTTACTTGAGCATTTAACTCAATAGTTCGAAATTCCAAAACTCTCTCAAAATTTTGATTCAATATCTCATACACATCACATTATACATAATAATCATGCTGCATTAGTCATTCAAGTCATATACATAACTTTACTCAAAATCATTACTTGAGTTCATGTCACTTTATTTAGTCTTCCATAGCAAAAACACTGTGTATCACTTCAATTCCTCACTTTACTGAATGGAAAAAATTTCCCCTGAATTTCAACACCATAGGTGTTACACTTAAACATGTGAATTTAGATATAAAAATATAATATATTATGAGCTTAATAAACACCGCTAAACTTAGCTTTTGATGATCCTTGAGCAAAATGATAATCTGAACTTATGAATCAGTTAGGAAAATCTCTCTCAAACAATCAGTAACATGCCAGACAAATTGCACAAGTGCACATATCTCAGAAATCACTCAAGATACTTGCCAAGTAATCCCATGAAACCCATGCTTCCTCAATCCTTTCATGAAATGAAAATATGTGTGTAGTGTCAATCTCATGCTACATGCATGTTTTTCAGTCAACAATGTGCAAACCAATGATTCTCATGATCTTCATAAACACCCGATAAGGTTGCTTGTCATAATCTCTCTTCACTAATGTAGATAAATCTATTCATTTTGAATCAATAGATCTTTGCTAAGATTGTAATAAGGCCTTGGATTTAGCTAATAAGAAAGAAAATAAGGATTCACAAAGTAAGACATCATATCTGAATTTTACATGAATATTCACTCTATTAACTTTTTGTTTGAAGTTCTATCTGTTTTAAGGGTTGTATTACCATCATACCCCCCAAACTTATTTTTCTTTTATATTCATTAGGATGTGATCCCCCCTGCTATGGGTTGTATTACTATTATATCTCCAAACTTATTGTCTATTGAGTTCATGGAGACATGATCCCCCCACTTGAAGAATAAATCCTCACTGATTCCTTTCCTTTTATCTCATATTTTTTTTTGATATTCATCCTTTTAATGACCTCCAAAATTATTTGCTTATGCACTCATATACCTCTCTACAACCATGTATAAATATGTCTCTTAATAGGTCTAACATGGTTTTTCAAGCTGAAAGAGACCGAAAGATAAGGCTAAAGAAAGAAAAGTTGAATGGTGGTCTTTTATATGCTTTGCATCTGCCATTCTTTCATTAAAGCTCAATGGGGACACTAGTGACAATGAATGTAATAAGTTATGTAAGGCTCAAACTGATCAAAGAATGCCTAAATCACTTCCAAGTAAACAGGTTATCTAAGATTTTGCCTTGAGGGATAATAAAACAAGTTCGAGCATGCTCATGTCAACCAAAATATGTCATTGAATTCACAACATCATCAACTAATCAACATATAATTTACATAATCATGATATAATATGCTTAATGAAATTTTCATCACTCATGAAAAAAGACTTTTCACATGAATCAATAAATCACAAGGTAACACCTATCCTTCATTCTAAATCATGTGTAATGGTAATAAAAATCTCAACATACGTCGCTTGATCATTATGAGAGAATGAAACCATCATACTCAATTTCAGCAAGTTAGCACAATTGGTCTTGGCTTTACTTGGATAAGTCATTAGAAATTATAGCTCCTTAAAAATATACACCTAAATTCTAAAAAAATATAAAATAAACATTTTCAAACTGAATTGACTACAAATCTAAAGATGCAAATCTGAAATATAAATGTAAATCTTCAAATACCCCCAACTCAAACTAAACATTGTCCTCAATGTGAAATCATGAAAGTAGTATCATAAAAGAAGTTTAAGTTCAAGGGCTTCCCTGAACAAAGTGAATTCTCATCCTCTTTTTCTGAAATTGATTTGGCCCTTTGCAAATTTTTAGCAGTTTATCACTTGGAACATCATCTGCAATCCTTTGAAACTTCTATGCCTAATCTGAAATTAGAATTCTTCTTTTTACAACAAATACTAAACACCCAAAAAAAATTTAAAGAAAATAAATAAACAACTAAACTAAATGCTAAAAAAATAAAGAAAGTTTAGAAGCTTGGGTTGCCTCCCAAGAAGCACATTATTTAATGTCAGTGAAATATTAATTCTCCTTCATGAATTTTGAATTCCAACAATTTCATTCAATAGCATTGGCAAGTCATCCCTCACATATCTCTTTACATGATTACCATTTACTTTGAACTTGTTCTAAGTCCTCGGGTTCTTTAACTCCAAAGCTCCATGTGAGAACACTTGTGTCACTAAGAATGGTCCAACCCACTTAGACTGCAATTTTCCTGGAAACAAATGCAAAAGTGAGTCATAAAGCAAAGCTTCCATTCCAGGTTTAATGCATCTTTTGCGAATGATTTGATCACGATATCTACTTTTTTGCTCCTCATAAATCTTTGCATTCTCATAAGCTTTATCTTTCAACTCCTCTAGTTCATTCAATTGAAGTTTTCTCTTTTCACCTGCCTTCTACAAATCAAAGTTTAGTTTCTTTATCACCCAATATGCTTTGTGCTCTAACTCCACTGGTAGATAACTTGCATCTTGCTTTTCCAAAGGCAAGTCTATAAGGACTCATTCCTATTGGGTTCTTGAATGTAGTCTTATATGCCCAAAGTGCATCATCCAACTGCATTACCCAATCTTTCCTTGAGGTGTTTAATATCCTCTCCAAAATTGCTTCGATCTATCTGTTGCTTCAATTTGTCCAAAAGTTTGTGGATGATAAGGTGTTTCAACTCGATGAGTGATGTTATACTTTTTCAACAAAACTGCAAATACCTTATTGCAAAAATAAGTTTCTCTACCACTAATGATTACTCCTGGAGTACCAAACCTGAAAAAAATATTATCTTTTAGAAATTTTAACACAACATTAACATCATTAGGTTTAGTTGCCATTGCCTTAATCCACTTAGATACATAATCAACAGCAAGAAAAATGTACATGTTCTAATTAGATGGTGGGAATGGGCCCATGAAATCAATGCCCCATACATCAAATAATTCAACCATAAGATTACCTATGAGTAGCATTTCATCTCTTTGCCAATGTTACCTATTCTTTGGCACCTATCACACCTTAGATAAAAGGCATGAGCATCCCTGAAAATAGTTGGCTAGTAAAAACCAGATTGGAAAACTTTGAGAGTAGTCTTCTTCCCTCCAAAATGCCCTCCACAGCTGAATGTGTGGCAGTGAGTCAAAATGCTCTATTGTTCATTCTTAGGTGCACAACGTCTAATGATTTGATCCGAATAAAGTTTGAACAAAATTGGATCATCCCAAAAGTAATGTTTTGCTATAGATAACAACCTCTTCCTTTCCTGCAAATTTAGCATAGGATTAACAACCCCCTTAATCAAATAATTAACAATATCAGCATACCAAGGTTCACTTCCCTTTACAGAAAATAATTGCTCATCAGGAAAAATCTCATTGATAGGAATGTTCCCTTTGTCTTTTTCCTGCATAAAATTAGTGGCTTCAATCAGTCTAGACAGATGATCAGCTACAACATTCTCACTTCCTTTCTTATCCTTGGTTATCAGATCAAGTTCTTGAAGTAGTAATATCCACCAGATCAACCTAGGCTTAGCATCTTTCATAGTTAATAAATATTTTAATGCAACATGATCAGAATAGACAATTACCTTTGAACCAATCAGATATGAGTGAAACTTTTTTATTGCAAACACAATTGCAAGCAATTCTTTTTTAGTGGTGGAATAATTCAATTATGCTCCATTCAAAGTTCTACTTGCATAATGAATCACATAAGGTAATTTATCTATTCTTTGTCCTAAGACAACACCAACAACAAAGTTAGATGCATCACACATAAGCTAAAAAGGAATGGACCAATCAGGAATTGCTAAAACTAGAGCAGAAGTTAGTTTTTCTTTCAAGGTAATGAAAGCAATAAGGCACTGATCATCAAAATAGAAAGCCACATCTTTAGCTGACAAATTACACAGTGGTCTAGAAATTTTTGAAAAGTCTTTTATGAACCATCTATAGAAACTTGCATGACCTAGAAAACTCCTCACTCCTTTGACTGAAGTGGAGGGGGGCAATTTAGCAATCACATCAATCTTTGCCTTGTCAACTTCTATACCTCCACTTGAAACAATATGTCGTAATATAATTCCCTTGTTAACAAGAAATGGCACTTCTCCCAACTTAATGTCAAATTTATTTTAACACACCTTTTAAGAACTAATTTCAAGTTATTAAGGTAATCATTGAATGAATCACCAAAGATAGAAAAATCATCTATGAAAACCTCTATAAATCTTTCAATCATATAAAAAAAAATATCATACATGTCTAAAGGTTGCAGGGGCATTGCACAAACCAAAAGGCATCCTCCAATAAGGTCAAATGGGGAGGTGAAGGTTGTCTTTTCCTGGTCTTTTAGAGCAATGGGAACCTGATTGTAACTTGAAAAACAATCCAAAAAATAATAGTACGCATGACTTGCCAATAGTTCAAGCATTTGATCAATGAAAGGGAGAGAAAAATGATCCTTTATTGTGGTTGCAATGAGTTTTCTATAATCTATGCACATTCGCCATCCTGTAGTCATTTTTATTGGCACCAACTCATTATTATCATTTTTAATAATAGAAATAGCAAATTTCTTTGGTACCACATGAACTACACTTACCCATTTGCTATCAAAAATTGGATAGATAATACCTGTATTCAATAACTTGATCACTTTTGCTCTAACAACATCCTGCATGTGTGGGTTAGGTCACCATTGAGCCTCCCTGAAAGGCTTTGCATCATTCTCCAACAGAATCTTATGTATGCAAATAGTGGGGCTAATTCCTTTGATATCAGCTAAAGTCCAGCCTATAGCCTCCCTGTGTACTCTTAATACATTCAACAACTTATACTCTTCATCAATATATAAGTCACCAGCAATTATAATTGGATGAGTATCATTCTCATGAAGAAATACATATTTTAAATTTTGTGGCAATTGCTTCAATTTCAGTTTTAGTGATGTGATAATTAATGGTGCCAAATTGAAATTCTGTCAACACCTCCTTGGTGACTTCCTCTTCTCTAACTTCCTCTAACTATCCAAACCTTCTTTCAACTCTTTGATTTCTTTACCCTCCTCAATGAATTCGTCAATTGTAAGTACTAGTGCTAATTTGTCTTTGTAACGCCCCTCCTTCCTTGAGCGTTACTAGTGGTAAATTCAGAGGAAATTCCGACAGAGTCTCCCTTAATTTACCACCATTATCCTGTATACAAC
>JAYJMB010051567.1:5330-28957 GCA_036873735.1 Pouteria campechiana
GTACATTGGTTTGTTCTGGCCCAGTAACTGCAAGAATTGTGTCCCATGTGCATTAATTTTCAGGTTGAATTACTGGCGAAAAAATATGAGGAGAAGTACAAGCAAGTGGGAGAGATAGCTTCCAAGTTAACCATTGAAGAGGCTAAATTCCGTGACATGCAGGTCCTTTTGCCTTAAGTCTTGTCCAAGCCACAAATTAAACATGGTACATTCACCCTTTTCTTCTAAACTGACTTGCAAACTAAAAGTTAATGGATTTTTTCTGTAGGAAAGAAAAATGGAGTTGCATAATGCGATTCTAAATATGGAACAAGGTGGCAGTGCTGATGGTTTACTTCAGGTAAAGTTCCCTCTTCTATGCACATATAAGAGGCTCTGTGAAGTTATTCTTTTAACTCTACTTCCATGATGTATCATCAGGTTCGTGCTGATCGGATACAATCAGATCTTGAGGAGCTGGGGAAAGCTTTAAATGATCGTTGCAAACGACATGGAGTAAATGTCAAGTCAACAACGATGATTGAGCTTCCCTTTGGTACCTTGAAGAATATAGTGCCTTTTCATTTTTCCCTCTGTTTCTTGTGGCCTATTTCCACTGATAATGCCATGTTTATTATCTCATTTATACGTATCAATGGGAATCTACACTTAAATAACTAATAACCAATCCTTTTTGGTTGGATTATGGTTTGAAGTATTTTTCCTTATCTATTTCTGACAGAGAATTTTATTTTTCCCTCTGTTTCTTGTGGGCTATTTCCACTGAGAATGCCATGTTTATTTTCTCATTTATCCGTATCAGTGGGAATCTACACTTAAATAATCAATAACCAATCCTTTTGATTGCATTATGGTTTGAAGTATTTTTCCTTATCTATTTCTGACAGAGAACTCAATTAGGCTGATGCATACATTAGGGTTTATTTAGTTATGCATTTTTAGATATATTTGAATTATTTTTAACTATACTTTTTATTGTAGGTGGGTTATTCTGCAATTTTTAATAGGGATTTATTAATCATCTTTATTTTATCGGTTATATAAATTGGACAACTTGTATTAGGGTTCCAGTTTTTGGGTGAATTATGAAATTCTATTCCCTTTCTTTACCCAATTCCCTTCCTCTAGTCCAATCTTCCCTTTGTAATCTCTTCATTCCTTTTGAGAGAATTTTTCTCTTTCTTCCTATATCTTCTTCTTGTCCATCTTGCATCAATTTCCTTTGGCATTGTATGCATACATAAATACATACATATGTACGCACATGCATGTCTTGTTATTTGTTAAGGCATCAAATTTATATATTTGTCTCGTTATTTGTTAAGGCTGGCAACCTGGTATTCAAGACGGAGCCGCACATTGGGATGAAGACTGGGATAAGTTTGAAGATCAAGGTATTTTTAGTGTTCATTCCTTTTCTTCTTTGTGCTTACTATTTTTACTAGAGAAAGTACCAGGGAATGGGAAAATAAATACCATAATAATTGGACAATTTTTATTCTGAGAATGTTGATGTTTTTAGAACGTTGGCACTTGTAGACACAATGTTGGTTTTCTTCCAGAGACATTCATTCTAATAATGACATTCCAGCTTAAGTTCTGGTCTTTGGACACATCTATTGGCTTTGCTTTGCTTATTCCTATTTTTTTTCCCAGAGTATTGACATTTTTGGAATTTAATTAAGATCCTAAAGTTGACACTAGTAGACGCCATGTTTGTTACTTCCAGAGACATATATTCTAATGATGACATTCCAGCTTAACATCTGGTCCTTAGACTTGTTTATTGGCTTTGCTGTTGATTGGTTCTGCTGTTTATTGGCTTGGCTATACATATTCCATGCATTATTTGTGTGTGTGTGGTGGGATAGTTGGCAAAATGACATGTGGCAAGAGAGGAAGTGGAAGAAAACAGGATGGAAATATTCGCGTCAAAATGTTCTCAATCATGAAAAATCCATTTAAAAAAATTATTAACATTAAATTTCTGAAACATGAAAATTCTGCTTTAATATGCTTTCAATTAAGTAAAGCATATTGAAAAATGAGAAATGGATATGCACATGTATGATTTCACTTTTACCTATTTTGAGATTGGAATACAAATTCTAAATAAAATATTTGAATTTCTTTTCTTTTCTTTTTTTTAACATTGCATGCAAATAGCTAAATGTTTTTCTTTGTCCCTCCTAAAATTCCTCATTTTCTGTAATCTTTGACCAAATGAAATAGCCACTATTAAAAATTATCTATCTTGCATGTAATTTTGATGAGTGACATCACTGTTCTAGTTTTGGAATTACTGACATTTTTTTAATGGCACACTTTTTCCTGAGAAGTTAAGGTTTTGCTTTGGTTTGTTGGAAAAATATTTTTCTTTTTTGCTGAAAAATATGGAATGTTTGTGTTTTATCCATTCAACCAATTCCTTCATACTCATTCAGCTATGAGTGAAAAGAAACTGTCTATTTTCAGCTTTGTCCATAATCTCTTCATTTCTTTTCCTGTTGCTTAGATCTTATGCTTAACCTTTGTTTGCTTAAATAGCATGTCCACAAATATTTGATGTTATGTTTCCAATTTCAGGATTCATGGTTGCCAGGGATCTTACAGCTGATGTTGATCATAACACGGCCTCTTCAAGAACCGCACCATTGCTAGTTGAGAGGGATGAAATTGTGGAAGATGGTTTTGGTGTTGCTTCATCATTATATGATGATTCGAAGATGGATACACCTTCTAGTGCTGTTGCACGGGCTGCTGAGAGCAGCTCAGCATTTGACCATAGTGAAGATGATTTAATAAGAAGTCCCTCTGGAAGTTCACCAGGTCAAAGATCACTGGATAGTTCTCGAGAATTCACAGCTGCTCATTTTGGACAGAACATAGGTGCTGATGCTTCCCCGCATGCAAAAGAAACTCAGAGGTATTCTGGTTCTGGTATTCTGATTTACCTTTTATTTAGAAATCATCTTCATTCTCCTCCTCATCATAAAAAACTGTTTGAATTACACAGATTATCCTCATCCTCATCAGTTAGTAGTATATGAGATAATTATACAAAATATATCAGCTGTTTTTTCTAGGTGGCAATAGTGACATGTATGTATTAAGTTCATTCATTTAAGTTGTATGTCTTTGCTTCTACTTTTAAGGGATTTTTAAGAAGAAAATGGTAAGTGTAGAAGTTTGATAGTTTCTAGGAAAATTCTGCTAAAACACCCCCATTTTGCGTTGGAAGGTGCCTGTGCTGCTTCCATTTTCTCCTGCAGAAACATTCTGTATAGTTTAATTTCTTGCTTTTTATGCAGTGATCATGGTGGCGCTGAATCTACTATTTCTGGGGACAAATACGATGAATCCTCCTGGGGTGCAACCTTTGATACTAATGATGATACTGACTCAGTATGGGGCTTCAACTCAGTCAAAACTAAGGTAACAAACATTCCTGCATAAGTTACTGCTAGTAAAGGAGTTCTTGAGATTCACAAGGTTTTCTGTGATGATTTTTTTAAAAAAAATTTAATATTTTTTAGAGTATTCAAGTATTACACCCAAATCATGATTGGGGTGGACTCACTACCAACTATATACCTACAAAACCAATTATCTTCTTGGTTTTAAGATTGAACAATTATTGCTGCTGAGCCAAAATCAATTCCTACTATGGCCTATGACAGGTTGCAACCATGGTTTTCAGCAAGTGAATCTCACTGTACTTGCTTGGATTAAGCCTAGTTGTGAATCCTCCCACACAGGTGCAACTTGGCCTGATTAGATTTAAGCTGCTCTCTAGTTTGAATCCTGTCGGGGGCTGATGAACCATATCAGTCTGGTGCAAGTTACTCTCTAGTATGAACCCTGGATTGGGTGACTTCACAAAGACATTACATGCTATTGTGGTTGCAACAAGATGGAATGGAATGGAAATGATGTCAGCAGCAACATAGGGATGATGTTAGCCACAAGGTGAATAAATTTAAAATAAATAGGTGAATTATGATTGAAAAAATAGGTAATGATAAAAAAAAAGTAGAGTTAGTATAGGAAGTAAATGGGCTATTTGGTGGAATGGAATGGAGAATATAGGAATAATGTTGGGCATAAAGTGAATAAAGTTAAAATAGATAAGTAGATAATGATTGAACAAACAAGTAATGATGGAAAAAAAATATGATTGTTGGGAAAAGTATATGTCAAATCAAGCCTTGAGAAATGGGTTTTCCTATTAGTATCCAATTCCATGGATTCCAATTCAAACTTACCAAACACACCCTAAGTGAACCCTGTATTCCTAGAATTAGCAATGTACAAAAGCCAGAAAGAAAGCAATTCATGCACACATGTAATGACAAGGGATTCTTCTTTTGATTGTAGTCTTTTATCCTTGAACAGGAGCAGGAGGATGAGATAAACCAACAGAGCCCATTCTTTGGGTCCAGCGACTTTGGTCTGAATCCAATCAGAACAGAGTCACCAAACGCGGAAAGGATGTTTCCAAAGAAGAACTCGGTGTTTGCTGATTCTGTCCCTGGGACTCCATTATTCAATACCAATTCACCGGCAAGGTACAGTGAAGGGTTAGAGGAACACTCCTTTGACCATTTCACAAGGTTTGATTCCTTCAGAACGCATGACAGTGGGCTCTTTCCACGTGAGAGCCTAGCAAGGTTTGATTCCATCCGCAGCAATAGAGACCCCGACCATGGTCACGGGCATGACAGTCTGGCAAGGTTTGACTCCATCCGCAGCACCAGAGAACCTGACCATGGCCATCGGTTTCCATCATTTGATGATTCGGATCCATTTGGCTTGAATGCGCCATTCAAGTCCTCAGAAAGCCAAACATCAAGAAAGGGCTCTGATAGCTGGAGCGCATTTTAGCAGCCATTAGTCATTAAATTTGTGTGCATTTGCTTGGCATGTTTCTGTTCATTTGACAGTGCCGCACCGGTGCAGTTTTTGTGTGGTGTATCTCCAATCACAGGAGGAGGATTGTATTCTTGGAATCATTTTATTTCCCCCTCCTTTTCTGTCTATTTGTATGAGGAATGGTGGTTCCTTTCTTCTTCTTTTTTTGACCCTTAACCACATTTGATGTGCGCTGTTGAACATTCTGTGTGTAGTGCATTCCTTATTATTTGTGTTGCGAGGGTTCGATGTTTTGGGAATTTTTTGTATGAAGAAAAAGACGAGTTAAATGCGATTATAAAGTACTATAGATTGTGGATACTTGGTCATAGAGAAATAATAAGAAAACGTTGCTGATTTTACATGAGAATACCTCCTAATTCATTGAAAAATCAGGTAATTTATTCGGTTATTTTGTGTCAAGTGACGCATTTTGTTGTCGCTAAACAGTTGTTTATCAATATCGTTTTAAGGGGCTGTTGATGAAATATCTTATGAGAAAATGGCGTTTTTTTGACAGATTTATCAAGTAAATGTTGATAAATATCATAGATATTATCAGTTCATAAATTATATGATTTAAAGCTTGATTTAATCTATCTTTTTATTTATTTTTTAGTTTAAAATGCCCTTGTTTTACTGCTGTGCTGTACAATCTTGTGTAATTCGATAAATGATAATATTTGAGGATGATAGATCTTCCAAGATATACAGATATGAACAATTAATTTGTCATCTTTTCAGTTCTGAAAATTTGTGGTTGATTTGAAAGCTTCTAATTGACTTTTGGTACCTAAATTTATGGCAGTTGGTGAATGAAAACGACAAAATAGATAGATTTAAACAGGGTTCCTTATTAAAATAGTTGGTAGAAGTGAATATTCTAATTTCACTAAATACAGGCCAAAATGATATTTGACACGTATTTTATGGTTTAGATTGAGATAAAAACTAGCAAAAATTAAAAATATATTTAAATTAAATAGTTTAATCGTAGCCATTGATTTAGCAATAGCGAATTTCTTAGGTTTTATTAATTTTTATCATAATCCAAAATAAATAGTCTAAAACAACATTTTAAGCCTATTTATGCTTTAAATTAAAAAATAGAAAAACTTAAAAATATGTTTAAATTAAATAATTTAATTGTAACGGTTGATTTAATAACCCCAAAAGTTTTAACCTTGTTAGTTTTTATCGTACAAATCACAAAATACGCTCCAAGCATCATTTTAGAATTTAGCCTATATTTAGTAATAATTTATAATTTAAGTATGTCGAGTTAGATGAAAATAAAATTTCAGCACAATATCTATTTATCAATCCAAATAAATCATAAAATATTATTAATTTTTTCCATATAGTTTTAGTTCGGCAATAAAAATTTCTAACGATCAAATTATAAGTACGTAAGTATTTATAAGTATAACCCTGTGCGCTCCCATAACTCGTACAGGGCCCACTAAACTTTATTGGAAAGACTCGCCTCTTTTCTGCCAACTTTGTTGACCTCTATGTCAAGCGGTTCATGAAACACAGCTCGGCCGACAGTTTTAATTGATGATGTGCATGAATGAACCAGGACGAGGACGAGGATCCTCTAAATTGTAAGCCTATCTTGATAATTAAATAAAATCAAATCCATTAATTTTATTTAGTATTATTTATTTAATTATGATATTAAAAATCATCTCAACCAAAATCTTGTGCAATCTGTACCATTTGGAAAAAATATATAAAATCATAGGTAAAATATGAAATTTACTTTTATCCATTCACTCAAGTGTTAGAATATTATAATAATTTATAAACTCATTCACATATATGGAAATAATATTTTAGAAAATGTAAATATTTAATTAAAAGCTTTAACGTTTATGTAGTAATTAAATAATTTTAATGCATTGATATTTACCCTTAAATTATTGTGACCTATATATATTTGATTTGGATGAATTTTGGATTCCTAACTAAATAAGTTATTCTAAATATAATGGCTGGATTGGATTTTATTTAAATTGTTAAGGTGGGCCCAAATAAAGAGGTTTCACCAAAATATCCATTAGATTGGACCTATAAATTAATTTAATTCTTTATTTTCAAAATTCATACAAATTAAAAAATTAAGTGAGCTACAATAAATAAAAATTATAAAACTTAAATTTTTATTGTGAAAATCATGGCATGAATCACTTTTATAAGTGTAATAATTTTATTTTTCTCTTATCAACTCAAAAACTAAATATTTAACAATTTAAATAAGTTACGATCTGAAATTTTTTATAACATATGTCACTTATGATCTAAGAAATTTCAACCCTAAAACGTTCTCTTCTATGGATATTTTTAGTATGACCCACTTGAGTTGAATGATTTTTGACAAGAAATTAACTTACATTTATAATCTTTGTGGAGTTAAATTAACTTAAAAAGTAAAAAGGGTCACACTAATTTATAAAGACTCCCTTTGATCCTTGGGTAAATTGGACATCTGGACCCATGCTAAACTTTATGTTTGTCCAGTTGCAAACAATATTATATATGTAATTTAAATATTTACTATGAAAAATGATTCAAATTCAAACATTCCTCTGGACTATACTTGAGCTTTGCGCATCCGCTTTCTTTTTACGCTTCAAAGGCAACTTCATTACCACGCATCCGCTTTCTTTTTACGCTTCCAAAAGCAACTTTATTACTTTACGTAGGCTTCCATCGAACTACTTTTCTTTATGAGAAATTGAAAAACAGAAGTTTCTGCCGTCAGCTAGCTTTGTGTAACCAATAATACAAAGTCTTCCTACGGGGAAGATATTCACCCAGCTACATTTGCTCACGTGTAGGTGTCTTAAGTGATGCATTTTGTAAGCTCTAAATAGATGTTATCGTCAAGGGGCTGTTGATGAAATATAGTATAAGAAAATGGCATCTTTTTGATAGACTTATGAATATTGATAAAATCGTAGATATTATCAATTTATTGTGTTTTCATTGATAAATTATATAATTTTAATGCGGTCAATTTCTTGTAAGAAATTGGGGATGCTCGCCATTGCAAATCTGTTCAACCTTCCTTTTGTAGCTGTTTTCTTACGGAAGAGAGAGAGAGTGAGTGAGAGTGAG
Organism: Pouteria campechiana; assembly: GCA_036873735.1. NCBI lineage: Eukaryota > Viridiplantae > Streptophyta > Magnoliopsida > Ericales > Sapotaceae > Pouteria > Pouteria campechiana. The sequence continues at coordinate 13,365 of JAYJMB010051567.1, forward strand.
AGAGATTCTTCAAGATTAAAATTCATTTTTCACGTTCGCATGTCCAGTTGCCTTATGGGTAAAAAAGCTTAATTTAATCTATTTTTCATTTATTCTTTAGTTTCAAAATTGCTGCATTTACTGTTTATGCAATTTTTTGTGAATTTTAATGCCCATTTTTATAGAACATCCAATTCCAAAAAATATTTTAATTACTTTATTTAGCTTAGATTCTTGTAATTTGATAAATGATAATATTTTGAGGATGAGAGACTTACCGTGATATGCCAATTGGAACAATTAACCTATGATATTTTTTGTTTTGAACAAAATTAGGGTTGATTTGAAAATTTTTAAATAAATTTTGATACCTACAATGAGTAGGAGGTGAATGTAATGATGCAACTTGGGGTCCTGACATTTTTAAAGGTTTGGGTTAATAGCAACTCGAACCCAAATTCTAATTTGGATTGAGTTTGAGTTGATAGCAATTCAACCCAAAATCCACCCAAATTGCATATTATTAGTTACAAAAATAAAAATTATATATTTTTTGTTTCTCATAATTCATATTATATTATTTCTTCTTTTTAAAATTTTTTTTATAAAGCACAAATGACCTGACAATCCTATATTATTCACATGATCCCTATCTCTATTCTTAGTACAAGCGTGTTTTTCTCTAGCTGATTTTATCTCACTAGTTTCATCCTCATCTCTATGTTCTTTTGAAAATCTCCTTGGACTTAATTAAGTATTATTTGAACTTGTATTTTATTTAGCTATTTAATAAACATATTATCTTATTTAGATTTGAACTTTAGTTTGTAATTCGATATATAACTTCTAAGTATGTGATGGATTAATTTTATTCGAATATTGTTGAATGCTGAAAATGAATAATCATTTTTTTACTTATTCATGTAACTTAAATTCAACTTGACTTACTAAATTTGCGTTAGGGTTAAGGTTTTAAAATTAGGTTTAGGTTAAGGTTGACCTAAACCCGATCCCAACTAACCTTAGTTGCACCCCACGTGAATGAAATGATAAAATAGATGAATTTAAATAGGGTTTCCTGTAATAATAAGTGAATTTATAATAATTTTTTATTTAAGTATATCAAGTTACGTGAAATTAAAATTTTCAGCAGCACAACATCTATTTTTTATCCAAATAAATTATAAAATATTATTATTTTTTGGTTAAGGATCAAATTATGTGCATTTATATCTGTGTCCCACTTCTTAAATCCCTAATCACAGTGTCTTGGTTTTTATACGTGGAAAATTCCGATTCGTTAGCCACGTGGCTTCTCCGCGTCTGAGTTGGCTGGATAACGATTAACGATGCGTTACATCTCGCAAGTGAAGTGAAGTAAGCGTATGATATCCGTCCGTCTCACGGAAGCATTCAGAGATAAGTCGGCCGACGCACGCTAACTTTGCTAGTGGGCTCTGCTCTCTATCATTCTCCCTTTGAAAATTCATACAGGACGAAGATCAAACGGCTTTAGCGAGTTGGACGCGGCCAACGACCCGTGATTAAACAACGCTAGCGCCCAGTTCACGGTTTGATCGGTTCAACCGGATGAACTTTTTTATTTTAAAAAATATAAATATATATAACATAATTTTAAAAAATTTAAACCATAAATATTAATCTACATATATAAATCTTTTATTATAATATTGTTTACTTCAATACATCTTTTATTCTATTAATAATATCAAGATAAAAAAAAATTCTACTTTGAACCAAACCGGGCTCGATCGAACGAGTCTAAATCTTATTGTCAATTAAGATCTCCTTAAAATATTTTAATTCTGAGCGAAAATGTAGTGACGTTGACGAGATTTTAGTAAGGCCTACCTAGAGGTGCAACTCGGGTGAATTTGAATTGGGTTAGACTAAATCCAAACCAAATCCAAATTGAAATTCCTACCAAAACAAAACCGAACACCCATTTTAAAATATCTATATCCAAACCCAACCAATTTCATAAAATACATTCATTATAATATATAAAAAATAAATATTAATATATTTTTATTATTTCATTTATTATGTAAATAAATAATTAGGAAGCATGAAATAAGTAACCAACAAAAACATATCAATAAATGTAGAAATTACTTGATACACTTTTTTATAAATGTTCATTTATTGGTTAATCTGCATTTAATGATTATAAGATGACAAGTATTATTGAACCAACGTAGGCATTATCATGAACTTTTAAACGTTTCTAATTGCTAAAAAGAAATTCTTAATATAGAAAAATAGTAAAACAAAAATATAAAATCACTATATGAAAGAAATCTTAATGAAAAGGATTTTTGACAATCATATAACCTACATGAAAATTTGCCCTATGCAATGCATCATCTGTCCCAATCCCACCTAATGGGCAGGCAAGTGGACCACGGTTGACTTGGGGTTCCCGGCTCCACTAATAAATCTCTACACGGGTGCAGATGTATGCATCTTAAATTCAGACTTATCGGGAACCCTACGATTCCTCAGTAGCAGGCCACCCAACCAGACCACGTATTTAGGCCGTGGTGTGGTCCACGTGACCAACAATAGCTATCGAGATTCAAGATAATGATAACATTGATTGGTGCATCTCTATTCAACGCTCCACATTTGAGATTAAGCTTATTTTGGGGGCATAAAGCTTGCTTAAATTAAAATAAAATCGCTCGACGAAAATAAATTATGTTTGAATAAGCTTATAAAAGGGGTTATAAGTGGTTTTGATCATTGTTATCAAAATCGAACCGGACCAACCTTAATGTGATGGATTAGTTTTTTTAATTTTTGGTATTATCAATTTAGTATATATGTTAGGCGGTGTAATCTAATACTTAAATATCCATTTATTTAAATTAAGATCGATGGTTCAAATTTTAATTTTTTTATTATATTATTTTTACAAAATAAATTTAACTAGTCGATTTAAAGTGCAAGGCTTTTGGAATAGTGTATCTGAGTTACTTTTAAAAGTCTTTAATAATGTGAATCTATGCATCTAATTAAGGTTAGGCTCTAGATTTTTCCGAATTGGCTAAATGTTGTTTAAACAGTTGATTTAAAGATTTTTAAAAATTGTTGTCTAGCTAACCAAGGAGGATACAATAACCTAAATCATCGCCAAGACTCAGGATCCCTAACTAAGTAAATCTATGCAAATAAATAAAACTGCACCATGAATTCTCATGATTTATCTATATTATATTATTTTAAACGTCATTTAACAAATTACAATTTAGTATTTTATTCATTATTCTAACATTTTAGTTTTAGATGCGCCAAACAAAACCTTTTATTTCAACTGTATTAAATAATTATTCTTAATTTAACTTTAACTGCTTATCAGCTTCAACTACTCATTAACTATTGGAACCTGGGCGACCGGCCGATTTAAATGGCTTCACAAGTTTAGTGGTAAAACATGTATATATCTTTGGAGCTTAATAGGCTTGGCAGAGAGCGGCGTATCCACTTGGCAGGAGGGGAGGAGCACTGCATCTTTCTTGTGCAAACTACTTGTGCGTGGACTACCCCAGTGTGAAAGGGTCTCCAAAAGCACGTGGCCAGACAAGCACACGTCAAAGCAGGGCCAGCTCTTTCTCCGCTTCCACAGTAGAAATATCCCAAACCCCAAGAATGGAAAATTCCTCTGCAAACGTCCCTTTCATTAGAACTGCACCCAAAATTACCTGGTACGATCCTAATCATTCACTGCGCGTGGATATCTGGAGCTCGATTCTAATCTACTTCAGGTTGAGGGATTAACGGTTTTGGCTGGTTTTGATCGGCTCGAAAAATGCTTTCGCGGCAAACTAACGGGCAGCGGTTGCTGCTTTGTTTTCCCAGCGCAGCTGTCCGCGTTCGAATAGCCCTTCCTCCCACCACCGCGTGTGGGTCCCACTCTTTGTTGTCTCCACTCCAAAATTCTCCGGCCTCGACGCTGGTCGGTCAAACCTGCTTTGCAATCTCTCTCTCAACCTCGTGTGGGATTGGAATCAGGATCTCGGGACCGATATTGATATTTCGCGTGCAGACGAAAGGGGTTTTCACGCTTCGATGGGATTCCGCGTCCCCACTCCCTCCACATATTTCGGCAAGGTATCGTTGCTGCTGCCTGTTTTGTAGCTGAATTCGAGTTGGGAACTGTTGTGGAGAGATCTTGATCTTGGTATTTGATGGCCCGGATTGAAGAATTCTCGGGGTGAGTGATACACTGCCGGCGTGCGTGTTGAGGCTGGTATTTGGCTTTTGCAACTTGTAATGTATTCAGGTAATAATTCTCAATTCCATCTTTGTTTCCAGAGACACAAATAGTTGTTGCTTATTATATGGGTTAATCTGTAGGTTTGAATCTGAAATTCTAAAATGAGTCGGTGGATTCTTGATAGTTTACTAGCTTGATTTCTACGCTGAATTTCAGTCTTTGCAGGTTGGGTATTTTTCATTGATTTAAGCTTAAGATACTGGTGATGACTGCCTTATTGCACAATCGTATGTGTTGAAGTTGTCGTCCAGCTCTATTAGTTGGCTAGAGACAATAGTAGGGGATATGTTGATGCATGATGAATCAAAATGGGTTGCAAACGATACGTGATGTCCCAATTGTAGCCTAGACAGCTGATGCGTGTTGCCCTCAAAGGTCATTTGGCAAGTTCTTGAGGTCAAATAGACAATAAGCCCCCTAAGCATGAGATGGTGAGATGGTTTTTCCCGTATCAGCTAAGAAACATTAGCACGGAAGATGGCACCGTGATCACAGAACAGTATCAGGATTAAGCCATAGGCCCATAGCTGGAAAAAATGCTGAACTAAGTGGTTGAAATGGGACTGTAAAGCACCTTCTAAAGTGTCATCACCAAACACATACAGGATGCCCCGGGGACAAAACAAGACCAAAACCTAGGATCTTATACCAGTCTCATTTGTCTAGGTCTTAGTCATGCTTTGAGGGTTCTTGTTTCCTTAAAGTAAGAAAATTGTAGGTAAATCATATCCAAACAGTGATTGGCAGGAGACAGGCCAATAAAGCCTGTTCTCTAACCATTTGCTGACTGCTTGGATCACCCTCCAATGCACCTAAGCTTTGCAAATGCAGTTCATCAATTAAAATGTGCTTTTCTACATTCCAACAGTAGACAAATTTGTAGAGATTGCTTAACACTGAATGACTTCAGAGATTAAAAAATAGTATAGCTGACTAGAAAACTAGTTAAGGACTCTGATTAACTCGCTAAGAAAGTTGACTAGTAAGGTTGGCTTAATTTCCATGATAGAAATTAAGTCAACCGAAACCTAAATTATAAAAGTTCAAAAATTCAATTGCATTTACGGAACTAATATTTCCTTAACTGTTCCAGTAAAACAGCACCTTTTACTTGTCTCATTGTCATGGTAAGTTAACACCCAGCAAGAAGTGAAAGAAGGTGCCTTAAATCATCAATCAATGCTCGCCATTATGCATATCTGGAATATAATGAGGGTTCTGACATTTTCTGTGTCTCCTTTTTGGACTAGGTTCCTGGAGGACATGGCAGAATCTTCCGAGGCGAGATATGAATCTTGTAGTCCATCTGATGAGGGTAGTTATCACCCTGAAAGAACATGCTTTGAGCCTCTTTATGATTCCTTTGTCTGCCCTCTTACAAAACAAATTATGTGGGATCCAGTTACCTTAGAAAATGGACAGACTTTTGAACGTGGAGCAATTGAGAAGTGGTTTAAAGAATGCAAGGAGAGCAGAAGAAAGCTTGTTTGCCCATTGACGTTGAAGGAATTAAGAAGCCCTGACCTGAACCCAAGTATAGCTTTGCGAAATACAATTGAAGAGTGGAATGCAAGGAATAAAGCTGCTCAACTTGATGTCGCAAAAAAATCACTCTCTTTGGGCAGCTCAGAGAATGATATTTTGCAGGCCTTGAATTATATTGTGCAGATTTGCAAGAAAAGCAGGTCTGGTAAGCATGATGTCCATCATGCAGAACTAATACCCATGATGATTAACTTGCTTAAGAGCAGCAGCAGAGGAGTTAGATGTAAAGCGCTGGAAACACTTCAGATAGTGGCAGATGATGATGCTGACAATAAGGTTGCTTCTCATTTTCATTTTTTTGTCATTTCAAATCTGTTGTACTACATCTTCTCACTCATGAGTCCTGTTGTGATTAATTGCTAGGAGGTTTCTATGTTCTGTTTATCCTCTTTATGCGGTTCGCCCACTGATCCAGCATTGCATGAAGATGGCCTAATGTGGGCATGCGATGTGCACGTGTGCATAAAAATGGACTGTTTGTGAAAAGTTTTTAAGTGCCAACATTTTCTGTGTATTTGCATGCCGCATACTTGATAAAGAAACGGCTTAGCTATGGGCTAAAGTCCATATGTGATGCATCAAATGTATAGTCTGGTATTTGTTCCTCAAAAGCCATTGCATTTGATGGTTATGCTTTAGCATTTGTTATTCATGAGCAACCATTGGATCTTTCTTGGACAAGAATGCACTCATACTGTTCTTAAAATTCCTTGCTTTGCAGGAAGCTTTGGCTGATGAGGACACTCTGCGTAGAATTGTTAAATTATTGTCACATGAGCATTCCCAGGAGAGGGAAGAGGCTGTTTCCTTGTTGTTGGAGTTATCAAAATCCGAATCTTTATGTGAAAAGATTGGTAGGATAAATGGAGCAATTCTTATATTAGTCGGAATGACAAGCAGCAAGTCAGAAAACATTTTGGCTGTTGAGAAAGCTGAAAAAACCCTGGAGAACCTAGTGAAATGTGAAAAGAATGTGCTGCAGATGGCTGAAAATGGAAGACTGCAGCCTCTCCTCGCACTTCTCCTTGAAGGTGCTGCTACTTATTCTTTTAATCCTCCATTTTTACATATGCAGATTTTATCCATGTCATCATTCTTATGTTCTGTGATCGTGGCACTTTTGGTGGAGAATCTCTGCTTTGGATGAATTTGGTTCATAATTTTGGGAAGCAAATGAATGTCTTCATATGTGTGCTGCTTAGAAGGCTTAGACACAAACATGGTGATGAACTTCATTTTTGGTAATACAAAATGAGGATATTCTACAAAAATGCCTAAGTTAGATTTCTTTTTTCTTGGGATGTATTAACCTCACACATTAGATGACTAGTATTTCCACTCTTAAGGATTTTGGGATGTCCTCCCGCAGTGGATCCCTTAATCACCAAGTTAGATCATTAGATCTCAGGTCCCAGTTGAATGGACTGACACTGCAATACTCATGGACTCTGTAGATGTTCTTGTGTCTTAATTTTGATTTATGGTGAATGACATTTCATGCAGTCATGCCTTCGCTCAAATTATACAATCTTCCGAGTATTTATCTGTCTTGACTTTGGATCAGTGCAGGTTTACCTGAGACCAAAATAACTATGGCTTCACACCTTGGGGACTTGGTAATGAGTAGCGATCTGAAGGTTTTTGTGGCCAGGATGGTTGGTCCATCATTGATTGATGTAATGAGAAGTGGCGACATGCATGCTAGAGAAGCAGCCTTAAAGGCTCTTAACCAGATTTCATCATGTGATGCAAGTGCCAAGGTATTGATCGAGGCTGGGATTCTTCCCCCGCTTGTCAAAGACCTCTTCACAGTTGGCATCAAACAGCTTCCGATGAGGCTGAAAGAGGTTTCTGCAACAATTCTTGCCAATGTTGTGAGCTCAGATTTTGATTTTGAGTCCATTCCGATAGGTCCTAACAATCAGACTCTAGTCTCAGAAGACATAATCCACAACCTGCTCCATCTGATCAGTAATACAGGTCCCAACATAGAGTGCAAACTTCTTCAGGTTCTCGTCGGGCTAACAGGTTCTCCAGAAACAGTTTTCAATGTAGTTTCTGCCATCAAAAGCTCTGGTGCTATGATCAGCCTGATTCAATTCATTGAAGCCCCCCAAAGGGATTTGCGTGTAGCTTCCATGAAGCTTCTCCATCACCTCTCACCTCACATGGGTCAAGAGCTTGCCAATGCACTATGTGGCACTGGAGGCCAGTTAGGCAGCCTGATCAAAGTCATCTCAGAAAATGAAGGGATCATGGAAGAGCAAGTCTCTGCAGTTGCGCTGTTAGCAGACCTTCCAGAGAGGGACTCATGCCTCACACGAAGAATGTTGGGGGAAGGTGCATTTGAATTGGTCATGTCAAAGGTGTTGGGGATCCGGCAGGGGGAGTCCCGTAGTAGCAGATTTGCCACTCCGTATATGGAAGGCCTCGTTGGCATCCTGACAAGGCTTACATATGTTTTGGCAGATGATCCAAAGGCAGTTGCTCTTGCCCAGAAGTATGACCTTGCTACACTGTTCACAGATCTGCTTCAGTCAAATGGGCTCGACAAGGTACAGGTGTTAGCTGCAATGGCACTGGAAAACCTCTCACAAGAAAGTAAACGGCTGAGGAAACTGCCAGAGGTGCCAGAGGTTGGTTTCTGTCATTCAATCTTCCCTTGTTTTAGCCAGCAGCCTGTGATCACAGGTCTGTGCAGGGTCCACGAAGGATTATGCTCATTTAAGGAGTCTTTCTGTCTTTTGGAAGGAAAAGCAGTGGGGAAACTGGTAGCATGTTTAGATCACGGAAATGAAAAGGTCGTTGAGGCAGCACTTGCTGCATTATGCACGCTATTAGATGATGATGTCAACATTGAGCAAGGTGTGAATGTCTTATGTGAAGCTGAGGGGATCAAGCTGATATTGGATGTCTTGCTTGAGCACCGAACAGATATTCTCCAGCAGCGCGCTGTATGGGCTGTCGAGAGGATTTTGAGGACCGATGACATTGCATTCGAAATTTCAGGTGATCAAAATGTGGCAACAGCTCTAGTTGATGCCTTCCGTAATGGAGATTATCACACTCGGCAGATTGCAGAGAGGGCACTGAAGCACGTGGACAAGATACCCAATTTCTCTGGTGTCTTCCAGAAGATGGGTTAAAAGCATCAGCATAGTTCTCTTCATCGAAGACAATGAATTCAATAAGGCAGAACAAGAGCCTTACCTGTGTAGTGGTGCATGAGATGTCACACTTCCTTTCAAAATTTTTGAATGTGAAAATAGCAGGAGTGAAAGCTTCCGATTTCTTGAATTTCAAGTTGGACTTGAAAGCTTATAAATTATAATTTAAGGGCAACATTGTTGTTTTGGATGGAGTATGTCCCTGCAATACACTTGATTGAACTTCCTATTATAGCCTTGGATTCTTGGGAATCTCCATCTCCATGTAGTGTGCGGTTTGCAGTTCTATCCATCTGTATTCCTATGTTGTTCGTGAAACTTTTTGGATATTTCTTGTCTCATAAATATCTTTACAAATATTACAGTGATGCCAGATGTAAGAAAGCCTAAAGGTTAGGAAGATTGGTTTTCACCGTTTGTGTTTGGTGATATTATATGGAAGAAATCGGTAGATTGAAGATGAAATACTAAGTATACATAGTCTGATGTTCGGTCGTCATAGTTACTCGTCACCATCATTTACTTCATTATCCTCAACTAGCAAGTGGAGGTTGTCTTTGAAGTGGTAGATCATTTCGTTGTCATTATCCTGTTTGTTATCACCCATCATCTACATCTTCTCAGTCCAACTCTTCGATCAGCAAATTTAGGGCATCTTTTAAATGGTATTTTGGCACACCTGTTTTTATTTGCTTCCCACAGCCACCACACGTAAATCTCTCCTCTATTAAAGCATACCAGCAAATCTTGGGCCAACTTCTTAAACGATTGGGAAGTTCTTTAAGATCAGCCACCCACCAGAGATCAACCTTAGCTACTGATGCTGCCCTAGAACTGACAGTGGCAATGTGATTATCACCTGCTAGATTGTCAAATCATGTGTGTATTGAATGCCCGTCAAGTGTCAAGCATCAAGCACGCTCTGCTGGCTCTCTGAACTAAACCATGACCGGCTCCTATTGACAACTTTCATGGCAGCACGGTTCCACCCAATTCTAATTTCTAACCCCCAGCCGACTAATTTGAACCAGGGTGTGAATATCAAAATATAAATGTGATACTACAGGAAAATTCTTTGGAAATTTCTTTTAACTTGGAACTTCGGAGATGGCAGGAGAATGTAATTTTATCGAGTGCATGTATATTGCTATATTTTCAATAATTCCATATTCATAAAAATGTAGCTGCAGATTTATATGTGTGTTTCTTTAGTAATTACAGTAGGTTGTAAGAACAAGCGTATTGATCAAGGTTACTTTGATTACACAGTTAAGCAGCTCACTTGGATTAAACCTAGGGAGCATATTTTATGTATGAACTATGATTACAGTGAATATAAGATTAAAAATATTATCATAGACACCCAAAAATTGCAGATGGTTGTCGCTATATCTATCGAAAACTAACCATTATTAAGTTTGTAGAGCTACAATTCAGCATGTGTAGAAGGATCAGGTCGCAAATGAAGCTTTCGTACTTCATGCATTTTCAAACTTGCGTTGGTCCCAGGTTTAGCACTTTCCCAGCGCTTCTCCCAGGCTTACCATCGGAGGTCTGCCGCTGCCAGACATTGCCCTTGTGTATCCTAATTATTTAATTTTCACATTTTATGTTATGATTTATTTTTTTTTATTGGCTTAACAAAGATAAAAATAAAAAATACAAAGAGCACAGATAGTAGTGTTTGAAAAAGAGAAATGGTTTACGATGCTTTTTATTTTCGATTATTTGAAAATAGTGATAGCTTATATTTATTTTTTGCATTGTTTGGGCGTGCAGACAAAATAAGAACGCAGTGGCGCATATAAATGCATGAGAGAGGCAAGGATGAAAGAAATGGCTACTTGAGTGGAAATGAGAGAATTTTGAAAACAAGTCAAAAGCAGTTTTCAAAATTTTCACAATACTTTTCAACCAAATACTCATGATATCTTTTGCTTTTTACTTTATATTATCATATGATCATTGGTGCCAAACTAAGCACACTATTCACAGCTTTCTTGGGGAGTGTACAACATACCAAAAGTAAGAAAACAAGCCACTCTAAAAGGAATTTTATTAAAAGATGGAAATCCAAGAACCTAATACAATGAACAAATTCAATGCTTCTTATGAATATAAATAATGTCACCTGTGATCTACATTGTCAAATCCTACTTTGAAAACCACATATCCTACAAATCTTTATTAGTAACCAAAGGATGAAAGTTTAAGAAAGGCTTGAGAAAGAATTTCCTCAAATGAATCCCCACCGGCTCCTGAAGCCTTTCAGAAATGCTGCAATTGAGCCTCCCAAAGAATTTAAAATATATATATATAAAGAGAAATAAAAAAGTTTGTTATGCATTACTTTCCAAGACCCCCTTGATAAAATTTATCCCATCTGCAGAAATACTTCTTCGGACTCGTGATCTTGGAATCTCTATTCGTGGTGGTGGATCAGGGGAAAAACAGATAACAATGACTGTTAGATTATCGCATGTGTTCCTCTTGAGAGCCTCCCTTACTAGTTCTCTTGAACATCTCCCAGGATCATTGTGAATCATGAGTTCCTTCCTGACAATTGTGACTGCACATTGGCTGCTCATCACATCCCATAGACCATCACAGCCAATTATTAAAAACTCATCCTCCTCTGTGAGAATTTCCTCCTTCAGCTCTGGCTCTGCACTTAATGGGCAGGCAGAGCCTTTAGGGCCCTTCATATGCCAGTCGCCTAGAGCCCTTGCTACTGATAACTGGCCGTTCAGATACCCATCATAGATGATGCCACCTAATTTTTCGATTCTCAGTCTTTCAGTGCTGCAATTAGGTTTATGGTCTCTTGACATTTCAATTGCTCTTCCACGTTTGCCCAACACAGCTCGGCAATCACCAGCATTGGCAATTAGCATAGTCCTGTATGATGAAGGGAAATATGCATTGGAATTTGGAAATGAGCATATTATAGTTGTGAGATGAGACGGAGAGTATGAGAGCGCGTAGGGTGTGAACAAATCAACAACCAAAAAAGAAATAGAAGACGACGATGGCGAACCAATGAAAGAAGAATAAAACAAATGAAAATCTAGTAATTGTCGTGATGTTAGAAACTGTTATATGAAATCCCATTATGTTTGTAAAAACCAAATGCAAAGAAGGGTTGTTAAAATTATCATCAGAACAACAAACATAAAACAGTGATAAAAACAACTGCATAAAACTCAGAAAAACAGAAGACTGACTAAAGACCAACATCAAGTTATCGAACTTAAATTAAGGTTAGCCCAACAAAAACATGAGGATGGGATTTGAAAAGCAAGTAGGATGATCACCTTCCAAAAATAAGGGCAGTCAGTGCCGTGGTGCCTGATGAACTATCTACAGATCGAGCATCTGCAAAAGCATGATCAGCTTTGACATATGCACTTTTGATGGCTTTCTCCACATTGGTGGGAAAATAAGGATCCTCAATAATGAACTTAAGAATATTTTTTCGTATGAACGATGCAGCATCCAAGCCCCCATGTCCATCAAATACCTGCCCAGAGAAAGTACAGAGTATCTGTTTAGCCAAATACTGTTCATAGGTTCAACTTTGCTAGAAAGATCAAATCTGTATGAGCACAGAAAACTATGTCAAGTATGGGAAAGAAAAGCCTTAGTCATGCTAGCTGTACCAAACACATGAAGCCACCAATTTCAATGCAGCGACCCATATTCATGGCATCCATTTTCCCAAATCATGAGCTTGATGTAGACGGACCATGGACAAATCACTTACCACCCAGTCATAACTGTCCATCATGAGCATGACATAGATGGAGCACAGATAAATCCCTTAGCTCCCAGTCTGATGGTCCAGAAAATGGTCTCAGACTTGCAGTTTCAATTTTAACAGCACAATCGTCATTGAGAAGTAAGAAACTATAACTGTCCAAAAAGAGTGTACTATTAATCCTAGACCATGGATCCACTGTTGATAAACATTCATGCCATATTTATAGTATGAAACAACTAATCTAAGCATCCCTGGAATGCAAAAATTGAAAATCATCCAAGATATTTAATGCTCAATATCCTCAAATAATGAGCAAATAGACTGAAGAAAGACAGACCATCCTTGCCATAGTAAAAAACAGAAGGGATATCTGAGAGATCAAAAGTTGATTGAACCATAAAATTACATAGCATGTCTAATGAATAGAACGGCTGTCCTTTCAAAATTTTATGCCTCTGTTCCTGCTATTTTGGTTCGTAGAATGTAGTGTATGACTAACTTCCTGCAGCATATAAATCTTCTCCTTTACCCAGGCTCCAGAAACAGGAAAGGTGCAGACTCATATTAACAACCTTTGTGCTCCAACATAATCTCCACAATCACTTTGGAAGCCAAAACAGGGTCAGGAAGGGATAATTGCTAGCCGACAATTGTACATTTACGAAATACAGGAGTCGAAAATTTCAAGACAATTGCAAATCCTTATAAAAATTAAACGAAGGTGTAGTGTAAGATATGTTACCCACCCCGTAGAAAGCTCCTGGTGATGGAATATCTGCAGCTTCGCCAAGATGTTCGACTAGATTATCTATACAGATGTGTTCATCCTCCATGTACTGTTTTGGGCCTATCTCCGAACAGCTACCAGATCGAAATATGGGTAGAAAACGAGTTCCACCTGCTGGGGATTTTGAACTGAGAAAACCAACATCCTATAAAGCAGGAGAGGAACATAGCGTTATTTGCATTCATCTCCAAAACTAGGCAAGGGAAAAGAAGCAATTCAGGAATTCCACACAACAATGAATACATGCAGAATTTTGCATCAACAAGCACAATGAAGCTCATGCTCACCGGCTTTGAGGTAACAATCAGCCGAGCACTACTAACGCAGTGCCGAATATTCCGCGGAGGTTTCCCCATGTTCATCTGCTTTAAACTATCCAAAGCCTCGGAGGTCTCCCTGTCCATGGGAGACCCATTACCAGTGCTGCAACCACTACCTTCCACTTTGGTGGTATGAGATGATACATCACTCACTGCAACCATTTGCATCCCCAATGCATATATTCGCCACCCCTTCAAGAACCCAGAAATATATTACTCCAGCCTCAAATTTCAATACAGTACAATGCATGCACCTTCTCGAGATTGAAAAACTCAAAAGAAAAATTAATCTTTCTCCAGCAAAAGCAAACTGAACCGCCTCATCCCCCGAATCAATGCAGCATCAATCCCTCTGGATGTCCACCATAATACCGTTTCATTACAAAAGATCAAAACAGAACCCGCAAACAGAGGACGGAAAAAACTCAATTCCCAATTGCAATGACTAATTAACAAATCACATGTTATCAAATGCCACTACATTTTTCTTCGTTTGCTAATACTACAGATGGAATAAATCCATCGATCTCAGGCACCAACACCAAATCATGAATATCTAGAACTGAAGTTTTTCATGCAGATACAACAATTCGGTAAGCTGAACTCTCTCTCACACCTCCAATCGGCAACCCAAAATCGCCAAAAATCATATCAACCAAACACATTGCAATCGGAGTATACGGATCAAGAAGACAACCCTCAAAAGAACAACCACAAAAAACCCTGGAAATCATCAAATTCCACCAAGTAAACCCCAAATTTTCCCGAAAGAAGGGAATCTGGAATGGTTCTGGAAAGCAAAAGCATCATTCATGACAGAGACTCATTCCGAGAGATGAAGTAGTAGCTTTCAGATGATTGTCTTCCGAGAGATGAAGTAGTAGCTTTCAAATGGTTGTCTTTTGTTTGTTTTCTCCACAGAAAGAGAAAGAGAAAGGGAGGAGAAAGCGCCTTCGGGAGGTAAAGAGAGAGAAGAAAAGCAGAGCTGGGAGGAATGGTCGGGAAACCAGAGGAGAAACTGATTTCGTTTGTATAAGCGTTGGTGACCGGTTGGCTATTCCCTCGCGGGTGGAGCTCTTGGTTAGTTGACCACTACGAATTGCCTACCATGCTTGCTGCTTTCTAACCTGCCACAAATATGTGGGCCCCACTGAAATGTGCGTCTGTTGTCCCGCCCGTCCATCATTGCATATTAAACTTTTTAATATTGCATTTGAAAATGGAGAAAATACGTGGAAATACCAAGCAGCGTCGCCCTGCGAAATCGGACGCCTGGATGCCGCGTGGCAAACGACTTTCGAGGCCGTTGGGTCTGGTGAGATATACAGAGACAGATCGTATGTTGTGATCTTTGAGAGTAGACTATTGACATAAGATTTATATAATCAGATTCATTTAGTTATTGTGTTGTCTAATAAAAATCTTATGAGAAAAATTGTAATAATTTATGACTTATTTAGATGAAAATAGATGTTATCATAAAATGATATTTTATGCCTTCTATATGTTAAAGTAACAAATCATTATAATTTTATCAAATAAAATCTAAAATAATTTTTAAGACTAGTTTAAATTTTATTTATTATTAAAAAGTATCAAAATTTTAAAAAGCATCTTTAAATTGAATAATTTAAAATTAATATTTATTTAATAATAGAAATTTCTTGAATTTATAGGAGTTAACATTAATTTAAGCTATAGAATAGTATTAAAAATAATTTTAAACTTATTTAAT
>JAYJMB010051578.1:1903-28951 GCA_036873735.1 Pouteria campechiana
CATTTATTCACGTACGATATGGCAATTTATCAGGCAAGACTGTTGGGCCCACCTAATGAATGCCCGCCCAACTTTGTCGATTTTCAGGGTCGTGTCATCAGGAATATAACATTTTCATTGAGTTAGGGAATAAGGGATGTGGCATGGCGGCCGGATGTGTATCTATTCTTCCATCTATGAATGGTTATTAGCATCTAATGTTCTCACATCAGGTGAGACTAGCGTAGATTTGATGTTCTACCATGGCTTACCAAGTATCACATTGTGTGGCTATGAATAGAAAATTTTATGGTCTTTCTTAAAGATAGCTAATGACCTGAAAAGATGCACTCGCATATTTAGTAACAAAAAATACTAGTCAAGAAAAATAGAAGAGAAAATACTTCTTATCAACAAAATACTTCTCTTCTTTACAGGTACCTTTTTAGGATGAAAAAAGGAAAACAGGAAATAGCTTAAGGTCCCATTTGTTGCCTCATGCACTCAATTAAGAGGAAGATTTCCATGGTACTGGTTGCATCATGCAACCTTTTGTTTCGAGGACCATGATTCAGTGCTGCCATTTCATCACAAGAACGTTACCATTCAAGAAAATATTACATCATGTATAAAGAATAAAAAATCATTTAAAGTTTTCATTATAAGTATTTAAATGATCTGAAATTTAATTTCGTAACTTATCTATCTATGAGTGACACTTTGGATGGAATAGATGTTTATCTAGCATTTTGTGGATTGCAAAATTAATTAACAAAATTTTAATAAAATGAAGTATTCGTGATATCTAATCCAACCGTTATATGTAGAATCATTTATTTAGTCAAAATATTAAAACCGCTTCAATTGAAAACTTAGGTGGGCGCAAAAAAAATAATCCGGTGATTTTAATTTATGATAATCTATCTAAATTTTTCAACGTGATTTTGAATGTCATGAAAAAATTAATGGGCATGTACGACAGATGAAATTGGATTTAATGAAAAATGGTGTAATTTTCGCATTCAAACCATATTATGGAATTGTTTCTCTTGAATTAATTGAGAACTTTTTAATAAAGGATGGACTTACAATTCCGTGGATGTAGTGTGTATAACTTTTACATGGATGGAGAGATGAATAATACAAAATAAAATATTTATCCGTTATCAAAACAAGATGAAATACTATCTCATTAATTCTCAAATATATGTTTTTAAAATTATTTCTATCTTTTCTATAAGAAATTTTATTTTTCTTTGATTAATATTATATTTTCTACTGCTTCCATCCTAAAATACCTCACTAATCTCATTTCCACTTGTAGTCCCAATTATATAAAGATTACCTTTCCTCTACCCAAATAATCCCTCAAATCATCTCCTTCTTGCAGAAATTTTAATGCGTAACTGAAAGGCTGTCTGGATCGCATTCAACCTTTTCAATTCGTTTGCAGGTGATGTAATGCTACCATGGCTACCTTTCCATTAAAGCTCGAACAGAGAGATAAAAGAATTAGGTGGATACAAACATACGCCTTTGGGCTTGAGTACCAAAAATTGGCTCAACATTTGAATATTTCAGACTTAGGACCGGAAGCTATGACTGTTTGAGATGCTGACGGCTCAATTCATGTGGGCCTGCCTCTCCATAACTTCCAGTGGTAAAAATGTCCTACTTCTAGACTAGATTCTCACATCTTGTGGTGAAAAAAGAATAATCATATACCATGAATTAACATTCATCTTCATATGGTAAATATATATTGGATTGCACATATGCCATCTTGAATTTGCGACAGTAAATATACCACGTTTGAAACGAAAATCGATGTTGCCGACATCCCCTCCAAATAAAAGGACATGCACCATCAACACCCCTTTTTAATGTTTGCCAGACAAATAAGCTTCTGCTATGATTTTAATTTTTGAATGCCTTCACATGTTTTGATCACATCTATGCATCTACCGTGACTGTTGAACAGTCCATTTCTATCTAAGTTTTGATGCTGAAAATGCATATATCTAATGGATAAAGGTGGGCCATCAAAATCTCGTGCCGACCCCTTCATTTATAATAAATGTTGACACATGTTGTCTTTTGTTAGCAAATCGTAATACTGGATAAGTATATATGGCTGGCAGTTACTTCAACAATTTCAACTAAAAGGTTGGGCTGCCAAATCATGGCCTTTAAAAATTAAGGTAGGCTACGATTTGGTCATGGATAGTTTAAATCTAGTTGTGTTGTGATGCAGGAGGATACGAGTTAAATGTTGAGTTGTCAAATGACACGTTGTTAGCACTAGATAAGATACCTTGAGTTGGCAGATTAGCACAAAAATTACAAATAATCATAATCTTTTTCTAATTTGGGTAGTTTTTAATGCGTTTTAGTATCTTGGCTATAACTTTGGCTACAGGTATTAGAATCACAATTATGACTTTGAAAGATCTTTTTAGTGCGCACGTTGTGGCTAAGTCTAAACTACACTTGGTGTGCATCTTTTTCAAGCGCAAAATCCACTCTTTTCCCCTCCAAATCTATAGTTTTAGTTATTTTTTCTTTTATAATAATATTTCCTTTGTTATTTGAGAAGTGATTCTGAACTCGATTTGGGCCAGATTTTTTGCAGATTGCTTCTTTTATTATGTATTTTCTTTCAGCGTGATTATTAAGATTTTGCTATTTTGGGTAAAATTCTAAAAATGATTTTTGGCTATATAGCCCACCATGTGAACTAATTTTCATTATTATTGATTTGCATACATTTGAATTGAATATCAGAGATGTTTCTCTGAGCTTTTGAGAGATTCTCTTATGTTTTGGTCTTGTGAATTATTTGTTGAACTAGCCTATAGAATAATAGTTATTCTATCCGGCGTCATGTTGGGTTGGTTAGATTGTAGTTAGTGCATAAGAATCCACAAGTATGAAACAACTCATCAAGCATGACTTTCTGGCTGCGTAACTTGGTAAAAGCCGAGGCATATTGGTATCATACGTAGTTCCACCTTTGAAAATGATGCTTATCTTCAATGCCTGTGTGATGAATACGTTGCCATGGCTTCGAAGAGTATTTTTGATATAGACAAGACCCAGAGAGCCCAGAGGACACATCGACTGTAGCCACGGAGCAGCATCAAACCACGGGAAAGGCTGGACCTGTGAAGGAAGGCTCGAAGAGGCATATCGCAAACAACTGGGAACTTGGCAAATGAAGGGAGTTGAGGGGGCAACTAGGACACACCTTTGGTGAAACATATCACAAACAGTTGGGGTAATAGACAATTAACGGTGAAATCGGGAATAACACCAAGGGGGCACAATTCTGTAACTAATCAGAATAATGCATAAATAAGGAAACAAAAGGAAATGAAAGGTATTTAGCTGTTTTCTATCAATCAGATTCTTTACAAGAAATAGGAGAGCGCTCCTTCTCGAGCAGGAGCTGGACTCTGGCCTTCTGGTTTAGACCCGAGTCCAACCCAATGAAGAAACCAGTGCGGAAAGGTTCCTAACAATTTTTATAATGAATAAATCTTTCATGTTCATTAGGTTATTATAGTCATGAACAAGTGTTGGAACTTTCAACTTTGACATTTTGTATGGAAAGATTGTATATATGGTTATAACAAGCCACAAAATCAAAGCCATATACAATTCACGAAAGATTATTTCATTGCACGGGATAAGATGCCATGATCTCTAACGCCTTCGAATCTCAACCTTCTGATTTACATAGCTCTAAGCTATTACATGGCCCTAAGCGAGAGAAAAGGGCAAATAAAATCCAGCTTATATTCCCTATAGCCATCAAGTTGACTGGTCGCTTGCAAGACTTTCTATAAGCGACTTAGAAGATGAAATTGTTTCCGACACCCCCAACAAGCATCCAATCACTATGAGGACTGCATTGAGAAATACAGTAGGCTTAGAGATTTGGTGCCGACAAATCTTCAAGTGAAATGCACACGGTAGAATGACTGAAATGATGACGCTGACAAGCGATCCAGTGAGTCCAAGAACATGCTCGAAGTATGGGATTGAGAGAGACAAAAGGAGGATGATGAGGAGAGCAAGGGAACCTACGGTGCCTCTGAAGATCATCTTCATATTGGAGCTCAACGAAGATGGAAGCTTCTGTTCGAGTTGCATGGCGATGGGCGCAAACTCCAGAGCGTATTTGGTCATCGTTGTTAGCACCGTCGCCCATAGTGCAATCTTGGTGACAAGGAGATGGTAGGGCATGCTGAGAGTGATTTGGTAGTTCACTTGAGGGCCGAAGAGTTTGGCCCAGTGACCAGCGTAAAACTTGTGATTGAGACCTGAAAAATGTAGGAAAGAAAAACGGGTTTACTTTGATTTATCACAATTTATTGAAAAACCGACTCTTTTACCAATAAGCATCCTTTTGAAGAAGAAACGACTACAACTTTCTACCGTTCAACTAGGATTCTCTACAGCCCGTAGGATCTAAAGGAATTCTCTGGGGCTTTCTTTAAGAATTTATTAGCCCAGCTTGCCTGGGCCTCATTAGAGTATAAAAGTGCAGTTTGCTAACCTGGTGAGTTGATGAGTCTTGCCTTAAACTATCTAGGCTTGAGTTGAATTAATTATATCATGAGTTTAGTTGACTCATTCAAATCTTCATGGATAATCCTCAGGTTTAGTTCACTTTTTTTAGCTACATTCGGGCAGTTTAGTCAATGTACAATGTGCATATGAAAATCTTTCTGCTTTGCGTTTTCAAGTTTTTTTTTTTTTCAGGTTTTCTATTTACAATTGTATTCTTTCCATATAATTCTATCAATGATTTTTTTTTTTTTTGCTCCTGCGACTTAACTCATAAGTTTCCGAGTCAATTTATCCCGAAATCTTTAGCTTGATTACATCTGATTTACTGGAATTTAAAAATAAATTATCAGACACCTCAAGTTTTTGCACAACCTAATATTCTCATCTATTTGTTTAATTTGTACAAATGCCTTCATATATTTTTAAACAACTACGTATGTCTTATAAAGTATAATTTTTAAAAATGATGATATTATCGTTCCATTTATATATATATATATATATATATATATGGGAAATTAGTGTCTAAGGTTTCTATAAAGGTTATAATTAAGCAAAATCCAATCCACTCATTAGCTTCTAGCATCGAGAAACAGCTAAATGTTAGCAGTTGAATGTGTTGCCTAAGTCAACAATAAGAGTGTGAGTATTTAAGGTCCTAAGTTTAAGCCTTAGATTACATAATATTTCTCGAACACGAAAGAAAATTTTTATAACTAGATAACGATGCGTAGACCAACCTTGGTCATTGACAAGGTGAAATGGATTGGCAATCTAGATTTACTTACGCATGCCAATTTGTGCCATTTAAGCTCTAAATTACAAGTACTGATCAACAAAGGAAAGCCAAAAATACAGAGGAAATTTTACCTTAGTGAACTTGGATGGATCATTCATGGCCCTGTAAATATTTGGGAAAACAATGTGGCATGCATAGCTGAAGATGTAGAGGCCAGATATTGCAGGAATTTATGAAACCGAATGAAAGGTATTTCATGGTTAGCTTTAACGCCACCAGCGGTCCAAGCAACTGTTGCAAATATAAGAATAGACATGAGAATGCCTCCAAAAGAGAGGAAGGAGATGGAGGAAAGGTCTCGTAGCCAACGGCTCGGCAACGCCACCAAAACAGCCATGACAGTTAGAATCTGTGTCGTGGATAGGCGAGGCCATGGCATGCTGACATGGGTGCCAAAAAATACCATGCCCAGGTTGTCACTCAAAGAGATTGTGTAGGACACTAAAGCTAAGAATACCTCCATGTATATGGCAGTAGATGCTATGGTTCTTCCTTTGGCTCCGAACGCATGCTGGCCAATGTCCTTGTAGTCCTTTGATTTGGGATTGTCTTTCAGACATTTTCCCATCACGTGGGATGAGTATGCACATGCCACTCCAAGACCCACCAAGAGGAAAGCTGAGGCCCATCCACCAGTCTCTAAGGCATATGGAGTAGAGAGCTGTCCGAATCCTGCATAGCATGGGAATGATCTCTTAGACTGTAAGGCAATTGTGGGTTAGGATAAAGTGTGTGAAATGAAATCTCAGTACTTTCTCCATTTTTGGAAATTATGCATCCAAACGGTTCCAAAAAAGCTGCAAACCAGTGCGCAACTGCCAATCTTGAAACGGATTTCAGAAATTTTCAGCTCGTAAAATGTATTCTAGATTCCTTTCGGCCGTATTTTGATGTTGGGAGATATTCCATCACAGTTGGGCTCAATATTCCCCGCGTGCACAATACATGGACCTGATTCTGCTAAAACTACTTGAATCTTGGTGAACTTTTACGTCATTCATCGCTGGGAATATGATGCTGTGGCAATATGCTAGCATCCCCAAGATTCTGGTAGCAATTTTTCTTTTCTTTTTTCTTTTAATGGATGAATAATGGTTGCTAACTTTTCATCCCATCCTGTTATACCCTATCAGCATAAAAATTTATCAGAATTTCAATAGACGTTGAGTACCATATATATGACCACTATTTCAACGTCAATTACTCGTCCAAAAATGCAATCAATGTCATCATCGCTCACGTAGATCTAAAATTGTAACCAATTATCAAGTAGCATTCAAATTGGAAGAGATCTCTTTCTGTATATACAAGAATACTTTGGTAGTGTGTGTAATATTGAAGTGAATCAGTATAATTTTTTTATTTGGGCCCTATTTTCATAATTTTAAAAAATTCAAACCAACCATTAATCTTATTACTATCTATTTATTAGTGTCTCAAAAACCATTTAAAAAAAAATTCCTACATTGATCATAAAATTAAAATCAATTTGAGAATAAATTTCAACCTACTAAATTTGTAAATACTTAGAAGGGCCCACTTACTTTTATTTAAATATTTAAATATTTTAAAGTATTCATCCCATTTATAATATTGATTTTATAAGATTTTATAATATTTTAATGCTTAAGTGAGTAGATTCAAGTGAGTTTCAAATTTTACATACATATATATATAAGCCAAGAGAAATCCTTACCAATCAGCAGACCAACCATGTTGATGACTGAGTGAGCAAAAGAACTATCAGCCTTCACTTGGTGGTCACCATCATCCATGCCATCCGTCAGCTGATTATCCAGTTTGCCATTTTCTGCACATGTGCACACCTTGTTCTCTTCCACACATGTTTCAACAGTCAACAACTCTAATGCAAACTGAGCCCCATGCACTGACTCACTCACCACCTGATATGGATGCGGCACCTGGCGAGGAGGACGACAGAATAGCCTTTTGATTGCACTCCACTTGCTAGCAAACGTTTTAAACTTTGATGCAAGCTTGGATTGCAAAAACTCGATAATGGAAGTTTAAACCTAGATTTGCTATCCACACAGATGGGTTGATCTTGGGAAATGGATGGTGGGTACATGAGCGGTGGTTTGGCGTATTTATAGCGGAAGAGGGTGCAAAACGTGTAAGAGTACTTGGCATAGATGGTAAGAATCAATTCAGTGCTTGTGATCTCCTTACTCCTTAGTGGCACTTTTCCAACAAATGGGGTGGGCGGTTGTCAAATTGGGAAAGTTGGCATTTGTTACAAATAGTGAAAGGACAAGGTGATGTCACACAGCATTCCCATGGCTATGGGAGGGGAGCGGCTTGCGTGAGATTCAGATCCCACGCTGAGCTTGGGATCCAAAATCATTTCAGGGGTACCCTTATGTTTTAAATCAATCCAATTATACAAAATATTTAAAATAAGATTTAACTTGTTGATATTAAAAATCATCCGTTTCAAATGGTCGCACGAAAGGGATACAATTCTAGAGGAATTTTTAGCGGTAGAAAAGTTTTTGGATAATAAACGCCATATATTATATTATTTATATAATCTGAAATGTTAAATATATGTATTTTGATCAAATAAATATATAAAAATATTTATATACTGTTAAAAGTAGTCCAGACGTTATTTTTGTGATAAGCATATAATTTTTCTAACTTTTATTTGTCTTGGACCATATTGATATCTGATTTGGATGATTTTTAATATTAACGAGTTAAATATTATTTTTAATATTTTTATGGTTGGATTGATTAAAGACATAAGTTGGACAGCTAAAATGTTTTGGGATTCCACCCCGGTGGATCCAGATCTCGCCCAAGCCGCTCAGCTGTGGGACGTGTAGCTTCCTTTAATTCTCCTTTTTGCTGTTGAACTTTTTGGTTCTGGGATATTATTTTGTCAGTAATATTTCGTTTTGTATAAAAATACTTTTAGTTTCAAACTTAGGAGGTCTGCACTTGGGATGTATTAGCCATTCTGTTTTCTTTTTTAATGTCATATTTAAAATTATAACTATTTTGAACAACTTTATTTTTTTTTATTATTTATATTCTAATCGTTATCCTTCACTTTTTCATAAAAAAGGTATATTCTACTCACATTTGAAATATTTGAAATATACTTTTCTAATATAGTTTTCATTTTCACAAATTTAAATATTTTATTAAAATCCAAATCAACCATTATACTTGATAATAAAATTTATTTAGTCAATATACTTAAGATTATTTCAACTGAAAATCCGTGTAGGCTTCAACATTAAAAAATTTATTTCTAGAGAACTCTATATATTTAGAATTGTTGTCATCGACTTAATTTTTAATAAAGATGATTTTTGAGAATGCCATGCGATTTTTTCTTCATGATGATGAGACATCAGATTCTCCCATTACGAACTTGGTTAGCAAAAAAGAGGGAAAATTCACCAAATAAATATGGGAGAAACGTCATGGTATCATTCCTAGTCATCACCTAACACAACAGAGTTGTAAGGCAGTTGAAAATGTTGGTAACACCAGCAGGTTCATGAAGGTACGTGCAATATCATGAATCAGAAAAGAAGAGAAAAAAGAAAAAGAAAAAGAAAATCTTCCCATGATCTCGATTTTCCCTATAGCAGCCTGAAAATCTAGAAAATAGAAATCTTCAACAGTAACTGATGTGCTGTTTTCTCCTTGATTGACTAGCAGTTCGTTTTGCTTTGTAAGTGCTCCACTTACGTGAAAATAGTGGAGAAATGTCAAAGTGCCATTCCAAGTTTTAAGGAAGTTGTTGGCCTTGACGATAGAAGGTTATCACAACAGGATATATTCTGGAAAAGTCTAATTCAGCATAAGTTTAGATGATTAATTCAATGGACCCTGGAGTTTGGATTGCTTCTAACACGGTGGCCGCCAGAGGGATTCCAAAGGAAGTGGATGCATGGTCCAAAGATGATTTGACACCATGTCTTTAAGTGGATTATAGAATGGCAAAAAGGAGGCTTGGCTTTGGAATCCATATTGTCAAAGTGAGGAGAATAGGAAATAGAAGATGTTCCATGTAAGACTTTTGTGATTACTGCTTCAAATCCTCGTTGTGGAAGGATTTCCGGATTCTAAATGGGAAATTTTCAAGTGCTTCCAATATATATGTCTAGATACATTCAGTATGTATCCACTCGGTTCTTATATGCAAAATCTAAGCTATGTGATTGCTGGATGGTTCCCACCATGAAGATACCATTCTCCTAATTAAGAAATGGTTGATCCAATGATCAGCTGAGATAAAGCCAGCATTTGGCATCCAAATTTGACATTCTAAGACTGAGGAGAATGCACATATATCTTGATCCTTCTACTTTGTCCGTGGAACCCTGCATTAGATAGAGCATCTCTTTCAAGTGCCATTGAATGCTACAGTTGCATTGTTGGTGGCAGCCTTGGAATCGTATACGCATGAAAATGAGATGTGGGCATGCCCAATCATGTGAATCTCAACTGTCGCCATTTTAAAGGGATTTTAAGCCGACATAAATATTCTCTGTCTTGATAATTTCAATTGCCCATGGAAACCAAACATGCGTTGGCGTATGGCCCCAAACGTATGTCATTTTGCATCTCATTCGAAGACGATCGAAGACGCCACAATAGGCGTCATATCTCCCAAATGGTATTATGCTTATTTGCACTTGAACTGCAAAATGGCCGTCAACATTTAGCATGTTGGAAGATTTGTCTTTCGCATCGTCACACGTAATGACCCACATCAGATGTACAATGGAATGAGCTTGGATGGTTAGCTGACTTTAGAGATGGCTGGGCCAAGCTGGAGGCCGAAGCCGCACCTCGCCTTTCTGCCAACATCATTGCTTGGAGGTAGTCTGCAATTCCAGACGTTTGATAAACAGGTTATTTTCCATCTTTCCGGCTGACCTCGACAGAGGTTACTTCCACTCCTGTGAAAGTGGAATCTATGAAAAAGGGGAGATGATGATGTTAGATGCTAACCATAGAACAAATAAAAATGAAATAGATGTTTTTTTTAAAAAAGAAAAAGAAAAAGCGAAGATAATTCTGATGTGGAAAGAGTATGATTGCTTTGAATAGTTAAAAATAATTAGATATCATGTCATACAAAAGAGAGTGGAAAACAGGGATTTTTATACCCCTTAAAACTTTCATAGTTACCTCACTCTATGAAAGCAACATGCCTCATTTACTATAAAACAATCAGGGCCTTATGAAAGTAGTTTAATTATTCATGTTAAGGCTGTGAAAACACCAGGTGGTATGAAAAGCCTATACTTTGCTTGGCTGGACAAAGTTCCAGATCAAGCTCGAATCAAGACTTTGAACCCAAGTTTAAATCTAAAATTTAAACTATAGTACCAGTCAAACTTAGCTTTAGCCTGGCTACGCTTAG
Organism: Pouteria campechiana; assembly: GCA_036873735.1. Classification (NCBI taxonomy): domain Eukaryota; kingdom Viridiplantae; phylum Streptophyta; class Magnoliopsida; order Ericales; family Sapotaceae; genus Pouteria; species Pouteria campechiana. The sequence continues at coordinate 12,667 of JAYJMB010051578.1, forward strand.
TTTAGCCTGAGCTCAAACTCCATAAGCCAAGAGATCGAGCTGCCTTGTTTGATTTTCAAGCTAAACTCAAAATAAAAAAAACCTAGACATATCTCCAATACACCCATTCACGGAAAGCGTGGAGCGGATGGTTAGTAGAAAACCCAACAACCTAAAGTTTATATAAAGCACATATTAATTAATTATGTCTTGGCTTAACCCATGCTTGAGCCTGAAGCATACCCACTGAACCTCAAGCTTTAACTCTAAGCTCAGTTCAAGATAAACAAAACAACATCTCCAAAACACCCATATAAAAACCAACATATATACTGGACGTTATTCGGCGTTGAGGTTAATTGCATCTTGTCCTAAACTGATGCTTGAGCTTGAACCGAGCCTAACCACTGACACTCGTGTTGGAACTTAAACTCGAGCTCAAGCTTGACAAGCCGAACTACAATCAAGCTTGAGTTAAACAAAGCTTAGCCAGCATACACCCATCTCATGCAAGTATTCAAGGGAAAAGTAACAGCCTGGAGAATTTTGGGCCGGTGGGCTTAGATCCGGAAATTGGTTGCCAAATGGGAGGCCAATAAAATAAGCAAAATCGCTTTATATAGTGAGGAAATCCTTGTGAAGGATAGCCGGAAGCTTTAGCATTTCTGGCAGTATGATTTTCGTTTATTCTCATCCTCGTTTGGACAATTGAACAGGTGACTTACCAGCTGAACCCAGGCTCCAATGGCCCTTTGATGGCTGCTGGTGTAATCTTAATCATTTATACTCGGACATTGACCCATAAAAATGATCATCAGACTCGGTCATCGTTTCTTGACCCATAAAAATGATCATCAGACTAGGTCGTCGTTTCTTGACCCATAAAAATGATCATCAGACTAGGTCATCGTTTCTCCACTCGGACATTTTTTCCTTTCTCGTGTGAGATTAGCATGCGGCGTCGTAATCACGCTAGGACCATGTCTACTTTCACACTCCACCTGCCAATTGCATGATTTAAAAAAAAAGGCGATTTTAAACTTAGACTATGATATTTCAATGTGGAGTCTATCTTTGGATGATGTCACTTATAATGTGCCAACTGATCTAATTAATCATCTTCACATAGTAAAAAATGAGCTGTTAACATAGGTAATTATTTAAACATTCCAACAGTTATTTATTTTTGCCAATTGTCTTAAATGTTACGTTCCAAGGAAAGTAAATTTTGTCTTCTCAATTCGACTGATTGGCTTATAAAGGCCTCTCTTTCTAAGACATTTATATATAAATACTACTTTCAAAAGTATTTTTTAGTTGTCAACAAGTCATTGAAATCATCACATAGGGCCCTACCGTTTTTGTAGCCTATACCTAAGATCGTGCATGCACCGAACAATATGAATTTTAGCGGGTCCACTTAAAAGATCTCAGATTTGTATACATGCATGGAACACATGCAGGAGATGGCTGAGCCAGAAAGGCCTAAAATATCCACCAATTACATGCTATTGCTGTAAAAGGCTGATATTTGAAGTAACCCCTGAGGGGACTAGGGAGGCGGAGACCCCCAAGTTGTTGTTAATTCTACCATCGATCCTAAGCAGCCTTAAAGATTCCCACAAGGACAATGAATATTTCTCCAAATCCAAGCTTATTCAACTATATGGTGGGGCCCACCAATACACAATGACAGTAGTCCAAATTCAAAATATCCAATGTCACAAGTGATGGATGGTTAGATCTACTTGATGATTGGCGGTCCACCTATAAAAAGAATTATAATTAATAATTTTTTACATAATCTTAATTCGTCGACATGTAGGGATAATATCTAAAGCATCAATATATAGATTATTAGGGATTTTTAACACCAGATATTCATTATCTAGCCGGCACCATACGATTCTTATTCTAATAGGAAACATCTTCCAACTACAATGAAATTTCCTGAAACTATGGAATCGTTTCCTAAAGGAAAATCCTAAGATGCTTATCTTTTAGGAATCATCCTCTAGCAAGAATCTTCATCTCATTTGTGTAAGGATTAAGTATATCTTTATGTGTGTATATCTTTCATGTTCAATTATAAATATACCAGATATGAGCTTACTTTCTATTATTTATACCTTTTAAGGTGCCTTACTATAATACCTGAGGGTGTTAATTTTGGGTAATTACGTGTTTGAGCACATAATAGTGTTATTGATTATTAAAAATGAAGCAAAATTTGAATTAAATTTATATTTTGAGCACAATTATATGAGAACATGAAACTTAAAATAACATAGATGACTTATACTCAATTTTTGGCACATAAGATGAATGATTTAGAAAAGTGTCCAACATAAAAGTTTTATCTTTTTAAATTTGGCTTATAATGAATCAAAAATCACATATATGAGAAAGTTATAATCAAAATACTATGGTTGTCTCTAGAGTTTTAAATTGGGTTAAAACAAAAGACATCACTTTGTAAAAAAATTAATCATATTTAAGACTTAATTAGAAAAGGTAATCAACATAAAAGTTATAGATCTTGGAATTATCTTCGCAATGCATCTAAAATCACCTAAATCCGACATCAGGTGAGAAAGTTACGATTGATTTACTAAAAATGCTCCTCGAGACAGCGAAATGGCATATTATGAAGGCAGCAAAAAGGAGGTCGCGTCCTCCAATTCTACGCCGCAGCATTCAAAGGTCGGTGGCCATTTTTAAGGGTTTTCAACCCATTTTTCTTCATTCTTTCTTAGCCTTTTTCTTCCCCATGCCCTTAGCTATGAAACTCACCATCCTAAACTTGATTTCTATGTGGTTTTAGCTTGAAATCTTCTAGATTTACATGAGAAACCATGATTATATAGATTAAAACCCAATCCTTTTGCTTTTCAAGTGTGTTCCCATGGTTGATAACCTTAGTGAGTGCAATCCATGTTTATTTGGCAAGATTTGGAGCTAAAATTGATAGCAAGAAGAACGTCATGCTTGAAAACTCAGGCAAATCCCTCTTTTTTAACCAATTTTATGGTTTTGCTATGTTAGAGTTTATACCCCAAATTTATGAATAGTAATTTTGGGAGTTTTTGCATGATTTTTATATTGAATTCATGAGAAAAATAAGTAAATCATGATTTATGATGTATTTGCAATGATTTAACCTTGGTAAAATAATGATTTTGCATTAACCCATTTTGTGAACGTTAACTTTTTGAGGATTATGATAGGGTTTTATGGGTTAAATCATGAGAAAAAATGATGTAATCATGTTTGATGATGTTTGGACTTTAATTGGATAAAAGAAATTATGATTTTATTAAATTAGGGTTTCATGCTACCAGTGAACAGTGAAAAACTTGGAAATTTTCATGAATTATATGTAAATTGATGGGAGAAATGGTCTGATATTTGATTTGTGATGATTCGACATGATTGAGATTAGATAAAATGGGATTATCCATAGATTATGGCTGTGAACAGTAACTTGTATGAATAGTAATTTAGGGTTTTGTATAAATATATGATTATGTACTAATTTATTTGGTTTAGAAGCTTGATTAGCATGTGATTATAGCAAAATTAATGTTAATTATGTTGTGGGTTGATTATATGTAGTTGGGAATGAAATTTCCTAAAACAGGTTTTTGAGAAACTTGTAAATAAATGATTCTTCTAAGTTGTTTGATGAAATGATTTAATGATAAATCATGTGTAAATGATTAATTTGATTATGGCCTGCAGTTGGCTATGAATAAGGCATTGATATAGTGTATTAATGTATGATTTATGAATGATTATAATGTAAATCAAGTTACATAGCCTTGTGGACGATATTAAGGTGTAGTTATACGTTTGAGACATGTATAAACTTGCTAATGAATTGGTCATAGCAATTGAACATTGTAATTTATTAATTTGATGAAAATCAGTTATATAGATTGAATTATGATACATATATATATACACACACGATATGGGAATGGTGTAGGATTTATTATACATGGTGGAAGACGTGGAACTTGAAGAGGTAGATTTACAAAATGGATCATGAATAAGGTAAGTAGGCTCTCTCCTTTTGATTGATTGTATTATTGAATGAGGATATGTAATATCTCATTTGTTTGTATCCGGGCATGTGTGATTTGGATGAGGATAGTGAATATCCCATTTTTGTTTAAATTTGATATGTATTTCGTTGCGTATACATGAATGTTTGGGATAGTCAATATCCCTTGGATTATAAATTGACATATTCAATTTGTTAAGAACAGTGGGTATCCTTTGAATTGAAATGTTTGTCATATTGTACATAAGTCAATTCAATGGTTGTGAGGGATAGAGAATATCCCCTATGTTGTTTTAGTAATGAAGGCATATTATATGTTTATGTTGATGTTATCAAAGTTTGCGATATTGAGGATTAATGCATGAAAAAGGAAGAATCATAGATTTTATCTTAATCTTGGACATTAGGTGAAATTTAAATGTGATTATGGAAAAGTTGATATTAAAATATTGAACATGCTTAGTTATGTTTTAATTGGAATATATTATATTATTGATTATGGATTATTATTTTCTATAGTATTTGCCTACTTACTGAATTGCCCAGACTTACCCTTTCTTGTTTATTTTTTTAACTGATAATACAAGTAAAGCATTCCAACTGTGGGTTGGAATTGTTGGGCAGTATTTGAAAAAGTCTTGGTGATATGATAGAATGGTGAGATTGTAATCCCCTTTGTGTTTTAGTAAAATAAAAATTTTATTTAGATCTGTATGATTGTAATTAATAAATTTTAATTGATGTATAAAGTAGTGTAAAGACATGTCATAGAAAATTATTTAGTTTCTTTATAATGAGTTTGTATAATTATAATGATAGATGTATTACCATCATGATTCAGTGAGATCTAGGGTTGTGGGTATAGGTTGAATGTATTTTAGAATTTGTATCATTGCTTTATTTGATTTGATAAATAATTGTACAGGTTAACCCCAAATATTTTAGGGAAAAATCTGTTCATTTTTCTGTAGAAACTAGTTGAGTTCCAAAATAGGACTTCAACACCTCCACCCTAAAAGTGAGCAAATTTAAGTAAAACACAATACAAAATTGTGCATCATGCCTCAGACAGTGGGGCATGATACTCACTAACTTAAGCGTCGGAGTGCCCACGCCGGAACCACCCCAATGCCCTCTAATATTTTTTTATCTTATATGATTTTATAATAAGATTCTTAGAGAGCAATTTGGGTTAGATTCAAATATTGACGCCGTATGTGGGAACATTCATTAAAGTAAAGCTATGTTGAACGATCAACTAGCCAACATGAGCCTCCAAACCCTTCAACAAGGGATAATCTATTTACCGGCACTGATCAACACCTTTTAAGACCCAATAATGCCTTTATTAGCATCTTTGATTATATGGCATGACGCACGAACTCGTCGACAGTACCTGAAAATGTTTTCTACTATATCGACATCCAAGAATTAACTGTTTAGCAGCCTATAGGAATTCTAGTTGGTTCATGAGACTAGAAGCATCACAGAAATTAAGCAAGCATGTAAGTAGATGTCTTGGAAATACCATTTGGATGTGTTGTTGCTAGATAGGATGAAAGATTGCAAACTAAGCAGAGCACTAAGTCACAATTTTTCACAAAGCATTGTTTCTAATCTTATAAGTTGTTATGAAAGGTAGATCCAATATTTTTAAAATTGCATGTTACCATGAAGTACGAATTTAATATTATTATTAATCATTTAGGTGCTATCCAACTTATTTTTCTTTTAACATGGAGTTATCATCTTTTGAAGAATGTTATTATTCTATGCATCATTCCACTAAAATTACATACAAGATTCCTTGATAATATTTTTAACCATTTCTAACCATCAAGGAAAGGATCTAGCTACCTATCTTTAACAAGTCGAGCAAATAATGAGGTTTATATAAACTACGATAATTCAATACTAGGACCTAAACTTGAAATAAAAAGGGATCCTGGGAAATAAAACATGAAGACCAGAACCTGAACTTGAAATAAGAAGGGATTTTGGAAAATAAACAAAATTGGAACCTGAACTTGCAAATAGGAAGGGATTCTAGAAGCATAAAACAGAAGACCAAAACCGGAACCTGGATGTAAAATAAGAAGGGATTCCAGGGAATTAACAAAATTGGAACCCAAACCTGTAAATAAGAAGGAATTCCAGAACCATGAAATAGAAGACCAGAACCTAAACCTAAAATAAGAAAGAATTTCGGGGAATCAACAAAATTAGAACCTGAACTTATAAATAGGAAGAGATTCCAAAAGCGTAAAATAGAAGACCAAAACTTAAACCTAAAATATGAAATGATTTAGAGGAATCAATAAAATCAAAACCCGAACTTGTAAATCCAAAAAGATTCCAAAAACCTGAAATGGAAGACCTGAACCTGAACCTGAAATAGAAAAAAAATTTGGGGAATTAACAAAATCGGAACCCAAACCTACAAATAGGAAGAGATTCCAAAAGCATAAAATAGAAGACCGAAACCTGAACCTAATAATTGATATCCATTATCGAGCTAATACCACGGCACGTCAAATTCCTATTCTAACAGAAAATCTTTTCCAACTACAATATAGTTCAGTGAAACTCTGGAACCGTTCTTTGAAGAGACATCCTAAAAGAACTAGGATGCATATATCTTAAGAATTATCCTCTAATAGGAATCCTCATGCCATCTGTGTAAGGATTATGTATATCCTTGCATGTGTATATCTTTCACGCTCAACTATAAATACATAAAGTATGAGTTCTCTAAAAAATAAACTCTCTTTCTATTATTTACACTTCCTATGAAAATATCTCAGTGACTTGAGCACAAGAGTGCCTTATGCCAAGACCACCCCCAACACCCTTTGATGCTTTTTTTGTCTTCCAGGATCTTATAACAGGATTCTGAGATGACGATTTGAGTGAGATCCAAACACACACATATACAAATTTTATTTTAATCAAAATCCATAATTATAAATTAGTTGTAAAATACATATATAATCTTTGTATAAAATAATAATAAAATAATTTTGTGTGCCACATCATTTGAAATTATATAGTTTCATATTTTTATGCCTTTTCAATCCCCAAAAATATCAGTTTCCCTATTGTTTCGTTAACACTAAATGTTTAGGATATTAATTGCATAAACGGGTTGGATGCTATCTTATCAGATATTTGAGTAGTCCAATTCTATCCCTCGTAGATCCTCTCCACGAGATCTCCTAAATCTACGGGGACTAGCATGCAGCGGACCTGATCTCAAATAAATGTCATCATTTCTACAATCTCGCTTTAAGTTGGGCATAATTACCATGAGATTACCGAGGCCATTTCTTTTTTACGGTAAATGTGCAGGCTTTAAATACATAAAGAGCCTCTGTTCGGTGTTCCTCATGTGTTTTACCGTATTTGATTCCATTTTTGACGGTCAAACTTACATGGTGAATGAGTTTTTCATCTTAGGTCTTCCCCTTCCCCTATCTCTTCCATTGAAAATATAAAAGAAAAAGGAATAGTGGTGACTGCTGCAAGTAAATTCCTTTTTTGTGTACTTTCTGATATTGGATTTCGTTGCAATTTGTCTGCCAAACGTGCGCATGAAATAACAGCTAAAGGCCGGAAGACAAGGGCTCATGTCCTTTTCCAAGGGTGCAGTCACCGAACCCTACAATGCCTCTTTCCTTTTCACCTCTCCCTTCTTCTCATTTTCCTCCTTCCTGTCATCTCCTTTTCATGTTTTTAAGGAGTTGGTGGAGTTCCCTCCTCTCAAGCCTTGCTGGAAATGCTATGCGTACGTGCGAGAGTAGGATTTCCTACATACTACCAGGGAAGGTGTTTCACATGCCTAATAAATGAATGGATGATAGTGGAATGGATGATAGTGGAAGGAGTGGCATGTACATTCAAATCTTACAACAGAACTTCTGGACCGTCAAACCATAAAATTTTATTTTGGGTTGGGACGTGGTAGGAACAAACGTGGGGTCCAGCTGATTCACAGGTGCATGTGCCACATTGGCACTATGTGGAAATGGCAGCCACAATCAGCTTTCTCTCCTTTCAAACCCATGCATGCATGATGAGCATGGGCAAAGTTAGAGAGAGAACGCCCGGCTCCTGCGGGGGAGCAGGTCGATGATTAGGAGCAAAAGATAAGAGTAAAATAATAAAGAGGATAGATGGGATGGAATGGGAGACAGTGATGGGTTTTAAGGGGTCTTAGAGAAAGAAAGGGAGGGAGGCAATCAAAGGGGGTGTTGGTTAGGATGAGCGGCAGGGGCAGATTTCTGACATGAAATGACAGGTGCCCAACTGGGCTTGAATGAATGAGTGTGGCGGGGGGTGGGGGTCGGAGGCTGGGATTCTTGGCACACCCTGTCATACAGCAACATCTCCCAACATATGCACGTAAGAGAGAGACAGGCTTCCACATCGATAGTTGGTCCAATCATGGAATGGTTTGATCATCTTCTCTGCTCGGATTTTTGGTCATTGATACTTATTTTTGGCCCTACCATGATGGCCACCTAGAATTTGAGTACTAGAAAACTATCTATGAAAGGAAATTATCACCAATTCCCAATCAGATGGGAGGCAGAAAAACCAGGAAAATCCACTTAAAAAGGTTGGCACCACATCCTGTTGGGTAATTTCTAACATGGGCTTCTCCCGTGGACAGGATGGATTTTGAATCTAGGCATGGGATAATGCATCATTAGACTTGTCGGATTACCCTAACAAAGGAGATGAGAACTACAGAGGTTGCCAACTGGGACCAGCTGCGACATGGGTCATGGTCCAAATCTTCTTTTCAGACAAAAATAATCAAATCCAAGTGATGGTTCACTTCAAATGACATTTAAATAACATGGTTAGATTTTCTTAGGGGCATCCTCCAAGATATGTTTTTGAACCTCCAAGAAGAGGAGACACACATGTACATTTCTGCGGGCTCCAAACTCGAGCATTCCATTTGCATGCCTAACCCTCATGTTTATCAAAATGAGAGCCTACCGGTTGGAGAATATGCTGCCATACATCCACCAGACCATTTCAACTTACCATGTGCTAAAAGACATCCACACCGTCAAAAATGTTATCGGCATCATCAGGATTACATTCTGTTCCTCCCCATTAATGGATCTAGAATACTCTGATATATGCAAAGCTATGTTGGTTGGACGGTAAATTACAGTCCAGTTGGTCAAAGCATTGGGTTGAACTGCAAAACAGCGCACTTGTACTAATACATCACCATGGTAGAAGGAAGAGAATGCATGTATCCCTCAAAAACTAGTAAGAATAAGAATATGGAGGGTCAAAACATCAAAAATTTAAAAGAGCCGGCAATTTTCTCCGGGAATCGGTTCAAATACGTTTCACTATTTTAAGAATCAACAAAATTTATTTCTTTCATTTCTTCCTCATTTTGCAAATATTCTTTGTTATTTTTAGCCTTGCAACAATCTGTCAATGGGGCCATTTTCATTGCATTGGAGAGAGAAGGAAAGGGGGCTAAGAGAAGTCTGTTTGCTTATGTTAAAATACTACTTTCTCTTATATCCTGACGTTTTTATTTTCTCCTCTTCCAAAACCAATGCATAGCTATCTGCTACTGCGATGTCCTTTTCCATACTCTCATTCTCAGATTCCCTCTCTCTATCCTCATGGATTCTCTTTCTCGCTCCCTCTTCAAGGAACTGACCCCACAACCATTCTCTCCCTCCCCAGTGATATAAAGAGCGGAAACATCAAAGACTAACCTCTTCTGCTTCCTTGTTTCTCCAATAGTTTCTTTTTTCAAACATCCAATGGCTTCCATGAACAATTGGCTAGCTTTTTCTCTTACTCCTCAAGAATTCCCTTCACACTCTCAAGACCATCACAGCTCGCCCACCGTTTCCCGATTCATATCCACCGATTCCGCTCCTCATTCTGGCCTCGGCTTCAACTCTGGGGAAGCATCTAGCAGCAACGTCGCCCGTGACTGTTTAGATCTCTCATCAAACCCAACTGCCCCACTTGTGAACATCTCAAACCTTAGACAGGATACTTCTTTTGGTATTCTAGAAGCATTCAACAGAAGTCATCAACAACAAGGTTAGAAAAAAAAAGGCCATCCTACTCTCCATGCTTTTTCATTCCTTCTTTTCCTCCTTTTTTTTTTTTCTTTTTTTCTATTTTGGGTATGGTGGTCTGTTCATATCTTCTCTTCTAATCCCTTTCTGGATCGCTATTTGTTCCCAGATTGGAATATGAACTTTAAAACAAGTTCTGAACTTTCTATGCTAGTTGGGGGCAGTTCAAGCAACCAAAATCAAAACCATGGGAAGCCGAAGCTAGAGGACTTTCTCGGAGGCAGCAGCCATTCCTTCAGTGACAACTCTTCACAAAAGCTTACCGACAGCAATGAGATCTCAGCAACATTCGAGAATTCGAGAGACTACATCTATTCAGGCTACTCCTTGCAGACGGCAGAAACGAATTCAATGACAACATCGACAACCGCGTCGGCAGTTGATGGTGGCACTGGAAGTGGCATGAGCACCAACTCAATCGGACTGTCGATGATTAAGACATGGTTGAGGAACCAGCCCGTCCTGCCGCAGAAGCAGCAGCAGCAACAGACACAAAACAAAAACGAGGCAGTGGCGGTGGCAACGAATGGCGCTGTAGCGGAGAGTGTCGGACCAGCAACAAGTTCTCAATCATTGTCTCTTTCAATGAGTACTGGGTCTCAGTCGAGCTCGGTTTTGCCTCTTCTAGTAGAGAATCCGCCTGCTGGTGGAAGCGGAGGTGGAGGGGAGAGTTCGTCTGTGGAGATTCAACCGAAGACAATGGCACTTGATGGTCAAACTGGCGCTATTGAACCAGTGGCCAGGAAATCTCTTGATACATTTGGTCAGAGAACTTCAATCTACCGTGGTGTAACCAGGTTGGTACAAGATCGAGAAATAATCATGAAGAAATCTGCTTTAAATTGGCAGCAAAGTTGGTACTTTCATTTTGCGGAACAATAATTAAAAAAGATGTTAGTTTCAAATAATCTATAGATCATATATTGATGTTTTGGCCATTTTTCGTATCATGTTCTTCAGTGTACCTAGATGCCTTTTATTAAAAATCAGCATTTCCTCCTGTTATCCTGCTTTTGTTCTAAGAAAGAGACAGATGCGGAACGTATCACCGCCTATAAAACATAGTGTATTGATATTGCAATATTTTCTGTGCTGATTTTCTGGAGTCTCTATATTCTCCATAGAGTCCAAATGGTGGCCATTAACTTTGAATCGACCCGTTGATTTGCTTATTTGTGCTGATCCGTTAGTTGTACATTTGGGTCTTTTGTGCAGGCATAGATGGACAGGTAGATATGAAGCTCATCTATGGGACAATAGTTGTAGACGGGAAGGCCAGACTCGAAAGGGTCGACAAGGTATTGTTTGCATTTGATTGGTTTAAAGAAATCCTGTTATAGTATTTAACTTTCCGTCTGAAATGTAGCATTCGTATTGACCTTTTCTTTTCCTTCTTTGGTCATTTCCCATTTTCTGGACATGGGTCTTATTCACCTTGACTTCAGTCTACTTGGGTAAGCAAAAAATTCTGTTTTTTAGCCACTAGAGTATTTACTTCGAATTTTTTGAAGCTTTCCTTCAGTGGACAGTCTAAGATATTTGTTCTCTTTTGCTTTTCCAACCTTTGCTATTCTTTCAAAATAGGGGGATATGACAAGGAAGAAAAGGCTGCTAGGGCTTACGATTTGGCTGCTCTCAAGTACTGGGGTCCATCTACAACAACAAATTTTCCTGTGAGATTCCTATTTTTATTAGTATAGGAGGACAAATTAGGTATTTTTTTATTGATTTATTTCCTTTGTTAGGGATATAAAGTTTTTTTTTTTTTGTTTTTCTTTTCCAGATAAGCAATTACGAGAAAGAGTTGGAAGAAATGAAGCACATGACCAGACAGGAATATGTTGCATCACTTCGAAGGTACTATTATTTTCATTTACAAGATAGTGTTTTCTATAAACAGTGATATTTTCTGGAGGAGTCAACAACATTCCAATAATCTTTTAAATGCAGGAAAAGTAGTGGATTTTCCAGAGGCGCATCCATTTATCGTGGAGTTACAAGGTATTTCAGTTTCACTCTTCTAGTGATATTTGGCGAAGTTTCAGATGAAATACTTGTGTTATTAATTTTCCACTGGCCAATAAAATAATACAATGCGAGTATCTATGTTCTTGATCAAGATTAAGAGAAAGGTCCTGTTCAAAAAAACTTAAATGAGTATGAATGTCAGACTTGTCTGGCATTTGGAGATGTTAACTGAAAAGTATTGCTTGTGTTTGAGAAAATCATAAAATTGGGGCATCTAGGTACTAGAACAAGATTAACAGAAAGGTCGTGTTGAAAAAGGATAAGAGAGTATGAATGTTGATAGATCATTAGGCTTGAACGATGGACGGAAGCATTAAATTTAAACAGTCGAAAAAGGACTAATTAAAAAATTATGATTTTTAAGTAAATTACAAACAAGATCATATCTGCGTCTTGCTTTGACATCTAATTGTATCATTTCAATTTTATTATGTTGGGCATGTTGATTTTTTTTTGTTTAATCTTCTTCAATCATATTATTTTCATCAAAAGGTGCAGAGTGGAATTTACTTTGCTTCTTAAGATGCATTTTTTAATGCATAGATATTTTGGAGATTCAACATTCCAAAAGTCTACTTCCATTCGATAATGAAAAATATGTACTTCATTTCTATGTTACAGGCATCATCAACATGGAAGGTGGCAAGCTAGGATAGGAAGAGTCGCAGGGAACAAGGACCTTTACTTGGGAACTTTCAGTAAGTTAAGGAACAACCATTTCTGGTTAGCTTTTGATGAAAGAAAGAAAGAAGCGGATTTTGATAAAAGAAAGAAAGAAGAAAAAAAGAAAACGGCAATCATTTAACTGGGAAACTTGAACACAGCTTTCTAACTATTATGGAGATTTCAGGATATTTGGATTAGAAAGGACTAATTCTGTCATAATATGGCATGGTTTTTTCTGTTCTCATTTTTTATTCCAACTTCAGGTACCCAAGAAGAAGCAGCCGAGGCCTATGACATAGCAGCTATAAAATTCCGTGGCCTAAGTGCAGTAACCAACTTTGACATGAGCCGATATGATGTAAACAGCATAATGCAAAGCAGCACATTGCCTATTGGAGGAGCAGCAAAGCGTTTGAAAGACATCGAACCAAATGAAGCCAGTACCAATGGCCAAAGAACAGACTCCGACAACCTTACTTCCCGTCCAACAGATGGGATCAACAGCTATGGCTCCCAACACCATGGTTGGCCCACCATTGCTTTCCAACAAGCTCAGCCATTGACCATGCACTATCCTTATGATCAGCAGAGAGGGTGGTGCAAGCAGGAAGAGGAAACTGGCACAGCCCAGGGGATTCAAGATCTCCAGCAGCTGCACTTGGGAAACACCCACAATTTCTTCCAATCTCAGCAGCCTTCTGTGATTTACAATCTCATGAGTTTGGACGCACCATCATTGGAACATAGCAATGGGTCAGCTTCAGTTGTTTACAGCAATAGTGGTGGGACCAGTGGAAACTTGCAGGGAGTTGTAGGCGGAAATAATACCTATGTGATGCCCATGAACGCATTGATCTCTGATCAAAGCAACAATAATCATTCGAGTTTTGGAGACAATGAGGTCAAGCAGCTGGGGTATGAGAATATGCAGGGATCCAGCGGAGATCCATACACAGGTAAAAGTGTGTATTATCTTTCACAGCAATCACCAGGTCTTGCGAAGGCTTCTCCAAATGGCTATGGGCAGAATTCTCTGTGTAATAACTGGATGCCAAACTCAGCTCAAACAATAGAATCAAGATCAAACAATCAGACTCTTTGTCATGGTGCTCCTATTTTCAGTGTTTGGAACGAACCATAAGAGTGACAAAATAGAGTCGAGGGGTAGATTTAGAGAAGAAGAGAAAGGGATGGTAGAGAATTTGCAGAGTAAGCTGCCTGTAAGCTTATTTTCGGATTTTGACGAATTTTTTGTTGTTCCCTAGTCTCGGGAAGCTAATTTTTTCCTTTCTTTTTCTAGATCTTTACATAAGGATTTAGCTGAAGTTCAATAGTGGCCGATGAGATTGATAAATGGGTATCAATCTCACAAGCCATTAATTTTGGAACTTCAGATGCGATATGTCTTCGGAGAACTTATGTAAATTTAAATGATGATCATAACAATATGTTGATGTCGTATAGAGAATGGGAATTATGTTCCACTAGTGTTGAGCGACAGGATACAAGTTTCTGTTGACCACTTATCATTGATTGTTTTTCTTTGAGATTGTGGTCGGTTATGATACATATAGTGGTGCCTGTGATTTTGTTATATACAATTGTTTTATGTCGTGGTTTTTTCTTTTCTTCTTCTTTTTTCTTTTTCCTCGTTTGGGTGACAAATATACAGGAAGTGCATCTGTGAATCTCTCTACTCATTACGCCAGACTACCCCACTGGTTTTTGACATGCTTGCCTAAACCCATTAGAGCCAAGCATTGGATTTCCTCATAAGATCTCTTACGCAAGAGAAGACAACTGAATTCATAAGGTCTGGCTTCTGCTTGTAGATCTTACCAGCCATTAACAGCTTGCAATCTCGCTTTGGAAGTTATGTCATTTTGAAAAATCATTCTTTCTGTTTAACCTGTTTCAGTACGCCAAGCTAGAGGTCTGCAAGGCCATGTACGAGGGCTTCTTTCCCCAACAATCTATCCATAAGACTAGAAGAGGGACAGATGAACAGCATGGACGCGAAAGTTAAATTTTAGTGATTTTATTTAGCATAGATCTTCAAAAAGTTTATCTTATCTAGTTTTCTTTCTTTTCTTAACCCAAATAATCAATGTTTTTCTTATGTTACGTTGCCCCAAAAGTATTTTTTCTCAAAAAGATTTCACACGTTCAGAAGCAAAACAGGATTATTCTTATTACCAGTTAATTATAGTTTATTTATTTAGTGCATTTGCATCCACGCATATTTGTGGTCAAGGTTCAATATTAGTAGTATCCCGTAATTTGTTGTTATATTATTTAAAAAAAAAAATTCGCTAGGTCTGAAGCTCACTCGAATGTTGGACCATTTTACTTGTGCATCATTTTTTGTAACGTTTCTGGATGTTGGTTTCCCCCAAGGAAACGCGTAACTAATTTCTATATAAATCATTTTATTTTTCCCTAACTTTCGTTTAGTCCTGCATTTTTATTTTCTGTCAATTTCGCATCTACTGAAGGGGAAATTGGCAAAAGCAGTTCATTTCACATGGAAAGGAGTTGGAAACTATAATTCATCCGACATTGTCGATAATTTTCTTTATTTTCTCAGTGCAATCCTCTATATATGAGAACAAAATGATTGAGAAAATCGATTTTCTGACCAAATAGCAACCAATGAGGATAAAGGTGATTCTATCTCTAAGGGAATTAACCACGGACAATTTATATTGTTTCATAGTCAACCATAAACACTTGATGCAAATCGATGCGTCAGGTATAACTAGCTCCAAACTATCTACAATTACTACATTTAAAAAAAATCCTAAAATTACAAGCCCTAAAAATGAAACACTTTTAGTAGTTATTAGATCATGTTTTGACATAATTTTTATTATCATGTCATTGGATATCAAGGATAACAAAAAATTGAGTTTCTTCCTAGGTAAAAAGTAATGGTTAAAAATAATAACTAATAATATGGTGACCATAATTGTAACACCCTCAACTCTAGCTAATGTGAAGTATTGTCCGCTTTGGGCCGATCAAATCCTGCTGACATACAGAGCCCGCACAATTTTGCCCATTTTAGGCTTACTCTTCTGGCCCAAAAGGCGCCTCACAATGACTTGAGTATTCCCAGGATCTCTTTCACCACACATCCAATGTGAGCTCTCTACATCTGCTTACATAGTAGTGGCCAGAAAGTGTCTCTGATACCATTTGTAACACCCCCAACTCTAGCCAATATGAAGTATTGTCCTCTTTGGGCCCACTATATCCCATTAACATGTAGAGCCTGCACGATTTTGCCCATTTTAGGCCCACTCTTCTGGCTCAAAAGGCGCCTCATAATGACTGATCACAGTTCACATTCGAACCTCTGATCTCAAGTCATATTGGTTTCGAAACCAACTCTGATACCAACTGAGCAACTTGC
>JAYJMB010051589.1:0-28948 GCA_036873735.1 Pouteria campechiana
AAAAACATAAATAAGGCAACCCCTAAAAACGCCCCCCCCCCCCCACAAAAAAAAAGGTTTTATTTTGCCTCAAAATTGAAGAAAAAATTCCCACATGGCACTATTCATGAGCGTTGGCACCGTGGCGCCAAATTTGCTATCCGTCAGATACAAGAGCAGTGTATAATGTTTTGAATATATATTTATCATACAATATTAGAATCCTATAATTCTTAATTAATTGGAAATATAATTCCAAAATCTACGACTTTAATGGTTATCACTTCCTCAAAATATGCCTAAATATATACCAAACATTGGATACAAATGAGACCTTTGTCATATTCAGTTAATCTAAAGTCTGAAATGGTTGCAATGTTTTTGCCACAACTTCCACATTTGATATTGAAATACTATTATTCTTGATTCATTGGATGGGTAACTGGGTAACTTCAAGGGCTTAAACTGTTATGTTGACCATGTTTTATTAATCCATCTACATATGTATCAAAAATGGACTTGAATTGGTGCTTGTTTCACATTCAACTCCTTTTTCACATGTTTTGATACTTAAAAAACTAACTCTATTAAGTGTAGTATTTCACTAAATGTAATTATACTATATTAAAATAATGTCAAATTAAGATCCAAAACTTATGAATTTAATCATTAAAACATGGTGAATTATGAGCTCATCAATGTTTTCAAATATCATGTTGAAAACCAAAAGCGGGATCTCTGACGCTTAACCTATGAGAGGTCATAGATCTAGATTGCATGAGTTAAGCTTAATTACACTTTGAGTTAATTAAGCCTAATCATGATTACCACTTATGATAATAATTAGTGCTAATGATAGTCCCTAATTAGCTTTAAGATAATAAGAGGGTACATGTCATTGTCTCCCTAATTTTCAATAATTATTTTTTAGAATGACTCTACCATTTTCAATGTTTAATTAATGTTTTGCCGATTTTAAGCGTGTTTTAACTATTCAATCTAGCAACATCTTATTGTCTGTTAATCATATTGGACCCACCATTCCCACAGCATTGGTAGGACCCACGTGTGTACTATGGTCGGACCATGGCAAAGCGCCCTTAAGCACCAAGAAAAATATCCAGTAGGATAAAAACCTCTGGTGTCAAGGGAGGCACCCACCTCGTGAAGAGTAAATATCCAGTAGGTTAAAAGCCTCTAGTGTCAAGGGAGGCACTTGCCGTTTGAAGAGTCCTCAAAGCTTTCTAACCAAAATAATTGTCTTTCAAATGAGAGAGAGAAGGGGTATTTATTAGCTTGGAGGGCCCTCCTTCGCTACCTGGGTGTGCAGTGTAAAATTCCCGCCTTTGCTACCTAGTAGTAGATTGCAAAATTCCCATGAATTTGCCCTTGACTCTACTACTTGCTATAGGAGTGTATTTTTTTTTCTTTTTGATTTTGCCTTTGCCTCTGCTACTTAGTGGAGTGTAATTTTTCTTTTTTGATTTGCATTTGCCATTGCTACTTGGTAGTGGATTGCAAAAATTCTCATGGATTGAAATTTACAATTTTATTATCCCATTGTAGTGTTTTTATGCTTTTTCTAAAAAAATATTTTTGGAAATACTTTTCCAAAACACTTAAACTTTTTAGTAAAATTACCAAATTGCTTTATGGCAATAATCTATGCATAATTCTTGTCAGGAAATTTTATCTTTGTCAAGCATCTAGCACATTCATGAAACATTGTTCTTGTTAGATCATATCGAATTAACTTCCCTTTGATCATTGATTAAAGCTAGCTTGATTGGGCATCTATTCAAATCCAAGCATCTGATTAATGTTGTAATGAAATTGTTGATTCCATGATGTTATTTTGACCGTTTCAAGAGACATTTTACTGTCTTCACTACCCACTTGTAGTTGACAAATCATTTTTTAAAGTCCATGCAAAACATACTGAGCAACCCCTTTTAAAGCTTTAACATGGTCAACTCAGTAGATTGCAACCTAGCAATAATTGAAAGCAATGACTTTATGGCTTGATGACCATCTTTATGCCATACACACTTAACTTGGGCTTCCACTAGCTTCAGTAAAAATTCTGGGTAGACCCACACATTCTTTTATGTGCAAGAGATCTATTAGCCAGCATCAACTTTACATGACTCCATGGTTCAAATGAGTTTTGGTCCAAATGAACATAAATTCTTTGGGTGACTTGGTTAACTCCAGCATTATATGTTGTATTCTTGGTAATTTTGAGTGGGTCTCATGCCAAATCAGATGAAAATAAACTCTTATTACATACCAAAAAATCATCTTAAATACCCATTCAAGTATTCTCATGTAGGACGCTCCTGACATGCTGCCTACACGAGTTTAGAAACATTATTGATATTCTTCTAGATACGTAAGCTGGTAGCGTTTTGCCGTTGCTTACACGAGTGGAGTATTTGGCTACGTGAGTGAACTGGGCATGTTGGTTATGCTACCTGGCAGCTTGGGTGAAGGCAACATGTGACCTATGCAGATTTTGCTTCCCCTTTTGACTATGATACCTGGTAGCAGAAGCTAGAGAATGCTTTTGCCTATGCAATTTATTGGGGAAGGGCCTACCCATGCTACCCACAGCTAGCAACTTCTGATATTTTCTATATCTTTTGATTTTAGTTCATCATCAACACCAAATCTCACTTCTCCATCAAATTGCACAGATCGTAATATCACTTGAACATCATCAAAGGGACTAAATTCCAGAAGGATTCCTGTGTTAATTGTAGTGGCAGAATTAATGTGGGCTCTGTTATTATGCAACTCCTTATCTATATGCCAAGAGCTAGAAGCCATTCCTTATTGCAAATCTATTTCTGAAACAGGGTTTTCCCTACACCATTTCATGCTTTTTTTTCTTTAAATAAAACTTTGAAATGCTCAATTAAAGTTAACAAAATTTATGGCAATTTCATCGAATAGTTGATTGCAGCGTCCATTGCTTGGCTAGAAAATGCTATCTAATCATTTCAATGGGATAAATCCCCTATAAGTTGTCTTAATTATCTAGTACCCCAACAACTACGTAATAGCAAAACTAGAGAAGATTCATGTTGCCTTTGATTATGCGATTGGACGATTTTGGAGAAGGCCCTTTGCTTTTTGCCTAAGCGACCCCTGTTTGGCAAGGCCTTTACCTACTCAAGTGAAATGGTTCTCCAGTCATGTGTTACTATAGCATTCTGACATGGGCAATTTTTTTCAGCATCCATTCATGGATAGAGAGAGCTTTCCTCTCTTATGATTTTGACATGTTCTTTGCAGCAACATTCTACTACCTAACATTATGCCTTTACCTACGCGACTTAATAACATAACCAGAGATGTGACTTGATGGGGGAGGTGGGTTCAACACATTGCTTTGACTGTCCGACTTGGTCACCGAAGTGAAGGCGACACACTGCTTTGGATTGGTGATTTAGTAGCATGGTTGGGCATTGCCTGCAGGCCGACCACACTTCTGAGTTCTTACTATGCATGCCGTTGGAGCCTTCCTATGCTACTCCAGTTGGAGATGTTGCTGGCAGATTACATGACATCGATAGACTTTCTCATGCTAGTAGCGGAATCAGAGAAGGCCACCTCATGCTGCCTTTAATTGCGTGGGTGGCTAGCAGCGCCAAAGGGGAGATTTTTTTTCAACATTGGCTGCCTATGTGAGTGACTAGCCTTTGCCTATGCGAGTGACCAGGCATTAGAGATTGCATAACGTTGCTGCAATATTACACATAATGTAGAAAAACAAATTTCCACTCCTACTGCGAATAAAATCCCTAGCTAAACATGATTTTAGAATTCCATGGTGATAAAGGGAGTTCAACTAAATTAATTGGCTAGAATGCATCATAAACTTTGAACAAGTGATGAAGATACTAAGGGTACTACTAGATTCATGAGACTAGAAGATCAAAGTAATAGAGGAAGCAAAGGACCTAAATACTCTTCTAGTGGACGATTTTATCAACTCACTGATGTCGCACAAGCTGATCAAAAGTAAAAGGGTGGAGCCAACAAAGCCAAAGAAAAGTATTACTTTGAAAGTGACTAAAGAAATTAGTAGTGATTAGGCATCATAATCTGAAAATGATATGGTCACGTTAGTTAAAAACTTCAGAAAGTTTGTAAGAAGTAACAGAAGCAGCACCTCTAGGAGACAGCCCAGACAATAAAAGAAAATGTCTGAAAGAAAGATGGATCTCCCTACATGCTATAGATGTGGGGGGATCGGACACATGTCTCCTCAGCGTCCCAATGAAGGATAAGTAAATATGAATAATTTGTCTTACATTTTTCTATTGAAATTTCCTTGTTATATTTAACAAACAACACAAGCTCATTTTAGTGCACCTTCAAAGCCTTATTTTTCTCCTATTGATTTTGTTCATAGAAGCTTCCTTTTAGATAGTTGCAACCTTTCTTGTTATTTATCTTATGCTTTCTTCTTCTTCTTCTTCTTCCATATTTTTCATCAATTTAGCTCCTTTGGAATGTAGCAAATATTGTGACAGTTTATTGCAGACGATCATTATCCTGCACTTGCTAAATTGTTAGCTTTTATATATAATATTAGAATATATTTTATCCTCATGTGATTATAATATTTTGTGAAGCAAGAATAATATACATCTCTATTAAATACACAATATGAAAGCTATTCTTATATAGTGCTTTATTCGCACTTCATTTGAATTTTGATTTTCAAGGTCGAGTACACCTCATTTTTTTGCTAGAATTAACTTCCAACTATCATTATCACATCGAACTCTGTTTTCAACATGAGTTATTCTCTCTTTTTTGAAAAATCACTTCATGACCTCGTATAGACCCCACATCGAGTCTATTTTAACTCATGACCAGCAATTTTTCTTCGCACTATAAAGATGAAATACCTTAGGGAAGGCAAACTGCCGTATGGTGGAAATTGAAGCATCCAAGGATGTCTCCTCACTTCTCTCATTGGGAAGATATGTAAGGCCTCAAAATTTTAAAAATATTAATTTTTACTATTGTAAATTTTATAAATTTTTATAATGCAACTTACTGTAAAATTGAATTTTTGAGAAATTTTACTATAGAAAAATTTTAAAAATGGATGCAAAGTTCATATTAATATGAGTATGATTAGGATACATGTTAATCATTGATTAATAGGTGAAGAAAAAAATCAAAAATTGCATGTAGAAAGCTAAAAAATCAAGTTACCGGTAATTTCTAGAAATTTTTGGTTAAATCGAATTTAAAAAAAATTAATTAAAAAATTTTGAAAGGATATATATAAAGTATGGGAAAAGTTATTTGGGCATGTGAATTATCAAATAAATGATTCACATGTGCTAACAATGAGAATTACATGGAATTTTAAAAATTCAAGTGAATGTAGGTGTATGGAGGTGCATAGACCACCAAGTACCATATTAAAAACATTATAAAGTTAAAAACACTCATTTCATTCATCCCCATCGTCCCCACCATCTGTTTATGCTCAAAAATGTGAGAGCCCCTTTCCTAATCTCCCAAATTCTCATTTTAAGCTATTTTATTTCAATTGATCAATGGTCAATGTTGATTCAAGCACTTAGTGGGGCCATATCATCAATTTTCTTGTGGGATTAAGAAGCGGCAGCCACTCGAATTCAAAGATTATTGCTGATCAATGGGACCCATCCAAAATAATATTAAGGATTAAGATATGGATTTAATCCACTTTAGCTATTAAACATGTTTATGCAAAGATTTCATGCAAAAGTTCATTTATCTTCAATGAATTTCAAACCCTAATTCAAGGGGGTTTGCTAGAAATTTTAATAGGGAATTAGGAAATATGATTAGGGTGTTTAATGTTGGATTTATATGGATTAACTACATCTAATCATCTGCAATATCAAACATTAAAAACAGGTTGCTGAATTTTCAAATTGGCTCACATAGACATGCTGTTTATGGGAGTTTAGGGGATGGAAATTGTAATTTCTAGCAAGGTGGTTAAGTTTAATTGTAGCATGATAATCAAAGTTTAATGACCTTCCTAATACATACCCTAAGTGACCCAAACAGCTAGTGAATTCAGTGCAAATGGAAGAGGCATTTAGATAATGCACTCATTGTGGTTTTGAATAAAACTTAATGCGAAATTTGCAATGATTATGCTAAGATCTTGGGGTTGGATTAAAGCATCATTAAAGGGTGTATACTAGAGCTTAAGGGTAGTGTCAATCAGTTAATATCATAAGGTAAGTAGGTGTTTTAATTTCAACTTGAATTAGATAGTTTAATTTCTGATTTTGGGCACTAATGTTTAATACAATATGACATGTCATATTATGGTTTAATTGCATTTTGTTTACTTGGTTTAATCATGTTTAATGTCTTAATTTAGCACATGTGATTTGCATAAAGAAAAGATCAAAAACAGATGGTAAATAAAATAAAATAGGACATGTATTATATGAAATTATCTTTTTAAGTACCCATCTTGAGTTTGATTAAAACCATATAAAATGAAATGATTTTGCAAATATAAAAATATGGGGTTATTTTACATACGTTGAAAAAGAAATCTGAAAATTAATAAAAATGATTCAATTTTTTGATGGTACAAAAAAAATAGGAAAATAAATACCCAAAAATTTGCCCGCTGCCCATTTTACCAAATTTTGTTGATTTTTGTATTTTAGTTTTCATTCCCTCAGATTAAGTTATTTTGACCTGAAAGTTTTACACAAATTCTATTATGTTATTTTTAATCTATGAAAAAATTTGTAGATGAAAAGGAATAGGAACATCTTGTATATAATTTTTATTTTATATTTTTATATTTTACTTTTAGTTTGCTCAATTTAAATTATTTTTATTTGAGATTTTGATTGTACAATTTTGATATTGTATGGAACTTACAAAAAAAATTTACCTAAAAAATAGATGGATGAATTATAAAATAAAGAATTTTATTTTAGGATTATTGTATATGTGTTTTAACCTCGAGATTGCTGGTATTTTTGGTTTTTGGTGCCTGGTTGGCATGGAACCCTATGTTGCTCATATATTCATTCTATGATAGCCATAAGGCAGACATTTATCTACCATGTGGCGAGGAGTTGCCTGGTTGGCCAAGGGGTGGTTGTGTGGGTAGCTGGCGTGGCTGGGCATTGCTATTGGCTTAGATGGCCTATGTACTTTGATTTGACTGAGTAGAATATGTAAGTGCATTTAGTGATGAATTGGTACTCTTGTGAGGTGACAAGGGTGGGGTGCCGCTCTATACATGTCACGCCCACCTAAATTTGCCCACTTTTAGGGTGGGGTGTTTGAGTCCCATTTTGGAACTCGACTAGCTTCTACAGAAAAATAAATAGAGTTCCTTTGGAATATTAGGGGATAACCTGTACAAATATTTATCAAATATAATAAGTCACAATATGAATTCTAAAATATCCATACATCTACCCATAGCCCAAGATCTAGGCAGAACCATGATGACAATTTAATTCTTAAAATCCATTACAAAATGATGATTAAATCATTAAGACATGCCACTACTAACAATATATTAATCTAAATTCTTCCATATCAATTACAACTCAATTAAAAATCTATTAGTTACAATTGTACATCAATTAATTTATTAAATACAATCATATACATACAACAGGATTCCAATCCAAATTTTTAACAAGTCCTCATGAAATTGTCTTCACTATTGCTCCCGAGTCCTAACCCACAGTTGAGGTTCTTCACTTGGCTTGTCAGCTAAAAATTTAAACAAGGCGTGAGTTCAAGCAAACTCAGTAAGTAGGCATATAATAGAAAATAATCATGAATAATCCACATATAACATATTCAAATCCAAAATATGTCTAATCCATGCTTGACATTAACATGTATCCAACATTCCATTTACATTATATGCAATCATATTATTCACTATCATATCATATGCAACATTCACTTCTAACCACATTAGGGAATATTCTATCCCTAATAAATCATGCATATTCCATTATAAACTAAGCAATAATTAATTCAACCCAAGGAATATCCACTATCCCTAACCAAACCAGATATCATTATTCTCAATCAAATATGGGACATCTACTGTCCCCAAATCAAAACACACAAGCTCGGATACAATCAAATGGGATTTTCATCCCCAATCATACGATATAGCAAATTAAAGGAGGGGCACCTACTTACCTCAAGTTCTTAGCTCCAAACCATATCTCTCCATTTCTACGCCTTTTTATCCTTCTCAGATCATCTCTATAGGGCAACAGTGCCATTCAATTACAAACATAGTTTGGACTAGTTTCTTCCAAACTAATGAATTAACTACCATGATTAATTTGTGGCTAAATCCATATACTTCAATAGATAATCTAAAATAATTTCCATATTTAACTATATGAAATCCAAATCCTCATACAATATAATTATTCTACCATTAACCTCAATGATGAAAATAAATTAGCTAGTTAAGTCCTCAACTCGCCCAATTGGTCACTTAAACACTTTATAGTTAAAATCCTTTTTAACCCAATTTGGGTTTTTGTCCAAAAATCAGATTTTTCATTCCCAAGCAACCCAAACAAATCTCAAAATAGTTTAATTCATGTCTTAATCAATTTTCCCCATAATAATTTCATAAAGTTCATGAAATTCCCCAATTTTTACTATTGACAAAAACCCTAATAAGCTAAAAATCATGATTTCCATAACCAAATCATCCCCAATTCATGATAATTAACTCAAGACTCATTTCCCCCATACTTATATCATTTTCTTATAAAAATCACTTTTTAAAAATTATATAAAACCCTAGTTTGCAAAAAATAAAATTTTCGGATGGGATAAAATAGCTTACCTTCAATTCAAGTGTAGTTGTCATCAATGAACAAGAATCTATGTTCATGGCCCAAAATAACACTTTCAATTGCAGAAAATTGGATCTTCTTTCCTTTCCACCATTCAAATGCCAAAAACCCATTTTCCTTAGCATGCATGGATGATAATATCTCAAAATCCACTTGTTTCCAAGTCCAAATGAAAAGAAATTAGATCAAACAGGACTAGGGTATGATGTTGAGACATGGGAGAAGAAGCGGGACGAATACCAATGAAAATGGAATGGATTTGGGCCTTAAAACATTATATTTTTCTGGTGCTCCGGTGCTCCATTGGGCCTTTGAGTGCCTA
This sequence comes from Pouteria campechiana, assembly GCA_036873735.1. Classification (NCBI taxonomy): domain Eukaryota; kingdom Viridiplantae; phylum Streptophyta; class Magnoliopsida; order Ericales; family Sapotaceae; genus Pouteria; species Pouteria campechiana. Next base: position 9,202 of record JAYJMB010051589.1, read on the forward strand.
AGAAGAATGTACCTCAAAAGAAAGGTAATAATAAAGTCTCTAAAAAGAGGCCCTTTAATACTAAACTAGTTGATTTGTTATCAGGGGTGCGCGTGATAGCAGAGTATGACCACCGCAGTTTAAACTACCTAAAGATGGCTATCAAACTAATCGAGGAGGACCGTACAAAAATGAAAAAGGCTCGTCATGCTCCAATAGTGAAAGGCTTACCTTCAGTGTCTGTAGAAGGCGAATCGGTTAGCAATCCAATTGGGAATATCAAACCCCATGGATATGGCATTCCTTTAGGGAATAGGAATCCTACAAGTCCTGACAGTACAGGAGTGGGCCCCAATAGCAAATCGGAACATCTTGGGGATGTCAGCCTATCAAGCCGACTTGGCTCATTAGCGTGGACCAAACGTCCTCTTGATCTATGTTCTATCATATCAATAGCTCTTATAATAGCTCTATACTTCTCATATGCCTATAAGGAACTTATTCTGTTGGGTGGAGATGCATGATTTGGACATTGATTTGGGTGTCATGATCTATTTAAATGAATTTGGTTATCAAGGGATGATAATTTTTGACTATTTGATGCAAATTTATGATGATTTATAGCTTAATATTGATGAAAAAATTTCAGATTGAACATATGCACGCTATATGTTTGTTTAAATGTCAAAAAGAGAAGTTGCAACATAAAACCTTAAAACACCAACTGTTTGGACATGATTAAGGTTTAATAATATATTTAAATGTTATGCTAAAGAATAGTTTAGTGAAGATGGAAAAATTGAATTTCAAGCGTGTATGCTCAAGATGTTTGTTAAGATGCAAGATGTATGTTGAAATGCAAGAATGGACTATTTGCGGCATGAAGTTAATTACATAATCTATTTGGGCATGAGTCCTTGTTAATTAGTGATCAAATAGTGTTTTTGCAATGATAATTAGGTTAGATATTAGTTAGAATGGATGGGAATTAAGCTTCAAGTCATGTCTACAACTTGTTTGTGGAAAAGTTTAAGTGAGGGTTGTTTTAGAATGCAATAGTGCAAGGGTTATTTTAAATTAATTTTTATGGCCAAATTAGCATGATTATGATGTAATTATGGTGATGATTATGTTAGGAGTTAAATGTATAAGAAAGGAAATGAAGTTCATATGTGCTATGTTGCTAAACTACATAATTTAGAAATGCATGTTGTGTCTAACAAAATGTCTAAATGAATGGGCTATTTGAAGGTGGGATGGAATTGCATGATTCATGTTATTAAATTAACCATTAACTATGTTGCTTATGATGGGGCCAAAGTGTCGGTTATATGGGGAAACAGATTGTGAGTAGATGTAAATGCATGATAGAATATTTTCATGAAAAAATTTTGTGTAAATTGACTTGCTATGTATGTAGGACCCATGGGGCAAGGATGTTGAACTTAAACAATTAAATTGAAGGCTAAGACTAAAGGATTATGAAAGTGTTCTACTTTAAGGTAAGTAGGTGTGATTATTTTCAATGTGTGAATGTTTAAAATGGATGGGGATAGTGTCTATCCCATATGTTTGCAAACGAGCATGGATGAAATGATTGTTAGGGATAGTGGATATCCCATGAATTGTTGTTTATTATGTATTTATGTATATGTGTAACATTGAGATGTATTCTCATGATTCTTCTATATGGACTAAGATGGATTCCATATTTATGCATGTAAACATGTATGAGTGAATAGAGATAATGTTTATCCCATGATCTTTGTGTTTGTAAAGTATGCGTATAAGTGTAGAATGTTTGGGATGGTGAATATGCTAGGAATTGTTATATGGTATTGTGAATGCATATGTGAATTGGGAGTAGTGAAGATCCCAAGATGTATGAATTAGATGCGTTATGATGTAATGTAATTATGTATTAAATTGCTATGTAATGCAGTATTTCTTAGATTATATAGTATTCTTCTAATATTAGGATTGTGACTTGATATGTTCAACTATAAGTTGCACTCAATGTATTTATGCCTAGATGGCATAAAAATAAAAAACTGAGATTGTATTCGTGCTGAATATACTTTTGGGATACCTAATGGATCCCTCTTGTTGTTTATGCTTTGTTATACACTTACTTACCGAGTTTGCCCAGACTCACCCCTTCTTAATATTTTTTTAGCTGACAGGACAGGTAAAGAATCCCAACTGCAGATTGGGGCTGTTAATCCAGATTTGAAGACATTTTAATTTGGATTCCCTTCATATTACATTTTTGTAAATTAAAAGCATAGTTGAAATTTTGTAATAAGATTAAAATGATGTATATTGTATAGCATAGGCATGTCATAGTGATATATTTGTAATTGTAGTTATGTGATTGCCATCATGACCTGGTTCCAATTTTGGGCAGAGTAGTGAGTATGGGTTCGGTGTTTAGTATTTAAATATAATTGATGTTTTATATTGCATGATTATTAATGATATGTGATATTAAACATGTATATCAGGTGCAAATGCCTTATATTTAAGGGGGGACTCTGTCAAAATTTTGATAAGTTTCTTCTTTGGAATATAAGATGGTAGCATCTCGCATTAGCCCCGAGATGGAGTGATTAAAATGACAAGGGTGGGAGTGCGGGGTGTTACAGATTGTTAATAGATCCTCTGTAGCAATTCCATGAAACAACAGAAGCATGTTAAAATGAATGTCTCAACTCATAATTTCTAGCATTATCATTCAACACAATGCATGATGGTGAGATTCCTATGGTGGGACATGCAAACTTTTTCATCAGTTGTTGAGCTTGTTGAGCCACTCAATTCTCTATATTGTCAGCCGTGTGGACTACTGCCTCTTCACTTAAACTCTCTATCTCGATTTCTACATTGTCACTATGATCATGCACTAGAAATAGAGCTGGATTCAATGATCTTCTTCAATTCATTCATAGCTCTACAAAAGAAAGAATGTAAAATCAAAAACCTTATATACAATTAGATACAAAAATACAAAAAATAATTGTAACTAACTTAAGTGAATTAATTTTGAACCAATTCCCGGCAATGGCACCAAAAACTTAATGATTCAAATTATAAATCCTCGCAAGTGCATGAACATATAGTAGTATATTGTACAATGCAAGGTTCGATCCTACAAGAAATGTTCAAACTGATTCAATTAACTTTAGTTACTTGTCACTAGTTTAAAGGAATGTGATTTAATCTAAGCAAGTATGAATGATAACTTGAATAAACTTGCAAAAATCAAATAGCTATTGGTAATATAGGTAAGATCAACAAAGTGCAAGGGTCTATGGATCCGATTTCACCACTCAATGATACTCTTTGCTATTGGGACATTGGATTCAATGCATAACTTAGATTCATTTTATCTAGTGAGATTATTACCTTTAGGTGTGTAGGTTTAAATCAAGTATTTCCACTCGTTCTAATTAGCTATGGTGTGTAGTGTAATTGAGGTGAAAACTCATTAAGCTTAGGAAAACATGAATCAAATTGGATGGTTTAGCATAAAGTATGTACCATAACCACCTATCCTTTTCATTCAATGCTGCTCATGGTTTTGCATATGGTGTGTGCCTTAACCATGCTAGATAATCAATGTGATTTGTAATATTGTTGATCAAACAATATATCAAATCAAATGAAAGCAAATAACTCAATAAATGAAAATAATTGATTTGCATTAAAGAGACAACATTCCCAAATAACAAAATGTATCAGAGAGGGTTACATCTTCACCTCAGAGAGAAAGATTTAGTGCATAATGAGAAAGGACATAACTCCCTTCACAAAACTAAATACAATGCAGGTCATCTTCTCTCTTTTACAATAAGATTCTACCTTCAATCTTATGTATTTGCCTCTCCAACTTGTTTCTCTGCCTCCAAACCTTGCCAAAGAGCCCCCAAAAATATGCCCTCACTTCATTTTTAAATCCCCCTCTATTAGGGTTAAGCATTTGAATAAGTCAAACAAGATCCAAAAATTTAGGATTTCTATCTCCAACACCTTGTTGCGACAAGGGCTCTCTGCTACAATCATATTTCAAGAGTTCAGGTTCCTTACTATAGCAAAAGAATGCCTTGTCATGGCAGAAGACTGCCTTACCACAGTAGAAGAATGCCTTATCAAGGTAAGATGTTATTGACTCAAAAACCATTTAAGCAGATTGTGCTTTGCCATGGCAAGATGTTGTTGTCCACCAAATTGCTACCTTTGTTGATCTTTTGTAAGTTTTCTTTGTTTCCAACTTTGAGCATCATCTTTCTTTAGTTTTTCTCTTCTTTTCCCATCTTCAATCCACCTAGAGGAATCAACAAATTCATGTTAAATTCATCTAAATTTATCAAGGATTCATAATTAATTAAGTTTGAACATGCATAAAATAAGTAAATGAAATTCACCTATCAGTTGTTCTAGAAAATAACCCATAAAACTCATAGAGTTATGACATTGTCTTAAATCAATTAAGAATAGGTTTTTTCAATATTCGAGCCCAAACATTACTAACAATCCCACATTAGTGCCCAAATAATAACTATTCCTAGATCCGTGCCCAAAAACCCATCTCTGTTTCCAAATCGATTTCCAATGACGCCTCACCTCGTCGAATGGCCATCTCTCCAAGTTCCTTGATGATTTTGCCCCCAAGCCCTATCATAAAAGAGGGCTTCCAAACTCAGATCTCTCCTCATCTCTCCTCATTGAAGCAACAACTTACTCTCTCCTCTCTCTTGTCCCCATTGAAACGAAGTCAAAGCTGTGATCTTCGTCTCCTTTCTCCCACAACAGCAGGAGCAATGACTCATCTTAAGGTAGATTTGGAGTCTCCTTTCTCCCACAATTTTTGTTTTATAATGGTTTATGTAAATGGGTTATTAGTTTTCTGATTACTGTGATACAAACACCAAAAGTAGAGGGGAGAAATCTTTTACAAATGTTCCTACTTGGGAGAATAAATTTGCATGATGAGGGGCATTTTTTGTTCTCCAAAAATGATTTTATGTCTCTCCTATTTTGTTTTTTTGCTTTATAGCCATTTTAAATTAAATTTTAGATCACCATCTATGTGAAGAAAAAACTAGTGATATAATATTATTTTGTTTCTTATTCTCTATTGAATTGGCTTTTTCATTCTTGAAGTAAGATGAATCGTTGTTGGCCTATTGAATTAGATTTTTTAATCTTGCTAGAACTCTTTTTCTAGCATGTGGTAGTTTCGTTATAATAGATTGTAGTGATAGGTCATGGAAGCTCATTGTTTTGGTTGTAACTAAATACAATATCTTATTCCACTTTCTTTAATATGCTAAAATAACTTCATTGTTTTCTTCTCTTCTATTTTTTTCCTTTTAGCAATTTATATTTTTTTTACTCCTAATATTTCTCTTAGCAATAACTAAATCACACACTGATCTGAGTTTTTGGAATTATACCTCCAATTGAGATTTTGCTTATGAATCAAGTAGCTAACAGTTTCTTTATTTTAATGTAGGTAAGAAGTTAACAGGTTTATACTTTAAACTTATATTACATATTATGTCTTCTTTTTCAAAATTGGCAGAAGTATGTCTTCATATGATTGCCCATACCTATGAAATCCTTGCAAATGGGGTAGAGGGTTGTGTTATACTTTCATGTCATAGACAAGTAAAAATCCACAACGATGGTTTTATCGATATCCTATAATAGTACATCTCTTTGCATACAATCATGGTATGTTTTTACCTTTTTGATTGTATATTATGACATTGATAACTTAATAAATTATATTTTTTACTCATCCATGGCAAACATGACTGCAACTATTTTTCATGGTGTGATGTGTATCATGAATCAGAGATGATGGGCTCAACTAGTGATAAGTTTTGTAAAGCATGCGATGAAGTACCACTATTAATGAAGGAACTAGAGCTTGCAAAAGGAGAAATTGAGATCATGACGAAAGAAGCTGCACTTTCTAAAATTTTGGATGGAATTGAAAAACTAAAATTTTGTAAATAGACACTATTTTTTTATCTTTATGTATGATTGATCACTATAATGTAATCAAAATGATGGTGTATGAAATATTATGACATTTATGCTATTTCAAATTCCAATGTTGTGTTTATGTTCATATTCTAAACTCTCTTAAAAATGTCAAAAGCTACATAGGTGATCAAGATATGGTTGAACGAACTTGTTGAATTGCTTGTTTCTGAAATTAGTGAAGGTGAGACAAGTATATGGTTGAATGTCAGTAATTTGCAGAAGTTGATTGGGATTGCTAGTAGTCAGGATTCTAAAATGGATTCATCAGTTCCCTTATCAATTTGGATTTTATGTGGGCTACTAAAAATAGTTATTATTCACTAGCTTCACACCTTCATTCAGCTATGCAATTATGTTGGCTTCCGTGCAAGTATAAACAATCACAAGTGATATAGATGAGGTAAGTTGAGTATCGTTCCCATGAGAAAATAGGTTTTAAGTACCAATCTTGTATCAAATCAGTAATATTTGATTGAATGAATATTAATAGATGGTATAAGAACTAAATATGAATAAACAATGAAGTTGACAAATTGTAAGAGTAAAAGAAGAAATATTAATGAATTAAATATCTAGGAACTCAACTTCACCTAGCAAATCTACTTTTAATGATGAATTGGATTGAGTAAATTATCTTGTCATTTATTGTCAATCAGATGCACTGAAGTATCTACCATCCTTTCTTAAGTGATATGGTAGATGTGCCTATTGAAGTTACCTACTATGTTTTTATGCAAATTTAAATCAATAAACCCATTAAACTTAGACATCCATGTGTAATATATACGCTTGCAAGGTCATACTCACACAGATTACACATGTACAATGGTTATCTTTAGACTTTATTGCATCATATGTTCTTCAAATCAAGAGTCTATTCCTAATTCACCTCTCTTGAGGATAAATTAAGAATCTCAGTTCATGCACATGGTAACTAATCACATACACGCATTAAGCTTAGAAAAGAAGAAACAATGACGAAGAAGATAGTTTAACTCAAAAATCAAACATTAACGCAAGCTTCATTGTTAAGATCCATTTATCCCTAGATATAATAAATTTAGAACATCATCTTTGAATTAAAACCAACTGAGTAATTGACAAAGATCATCATATTCCAAGGTTGAATGTTGATTCAAAAACAAAAGCTGAACTAGAAAGAAAACAGAATATTCAGGTTGCAATGGCTTTTGTGACTTTCTTCAATGATCTTCTTGCTCTAAGCTCTTCTCCTTATCCAACTCTTTGTCCCAACTATGTTCTGGATGTCTCTTAAAATAACCCAAGCAGCAGGTTTTTAGTAGAATTGCAGCATAAATTGCAATGCCTCTACACATAGATTTCCTCTTCCAATAATAACTCAGTATTTCCCACTGAAAATATAGCTTCCCAAATAGAGCAATGCATAAAAATAGAAGTTCTCAAAGTAACTAAGTTGCTGTGTATCCTAGGTTTTAAAAATTATAACACAATCTTAAGCCTAAAAATCAACTTTCAATAATACTTTGCAATCCGCATGTCTCATACTCTTAAATTTACAACATCTAACGCATGAAAAACAACTACATTTGTGCACTTCCAATTCCAAGCTTTTATTTCAAACTTTGTTTCTTATTAGGCTACTTTGGAGGCATTGAAGATTGAGCTACAAATTTGAAGTCCTACTTTGGAGGCACTAAGTAAACTTCAAAGTCACTAAAGCCAATTTCGGAGTCAAAAAATGTTGCTTCGGAGTCATAACAGTCAATTTCAAAGGCATAAGTCTACTTCAGAGACACACAAGTAAAATTTAGAGTCACTGAAGCCAATTTTCGAGTCAAAAAATGTCACTTCAGAGTCATACATGTGAACTTCGGAGTCCCTGAATATTAACTTCAGAGGCCCAAGTCTACTTTGGAGTTTTGATATTCCAAAGTAGTTTTAGTATAATTATCATAACTTTCTCATATAAACTCCAAATTGAGAAATTTTTATTGGTTTGGATAGATAACTTTAATATCTATAACTTTTATATTATCAATTTTCCTAGTTCTACCTGTATCTTGAGTTGTATGAGCTCAAAGTATCAACTTTTGTGTCTCCAAAATTGATATTTTGGAGTTTTCTGAGAGAGTGGCATTGTTTTAAATATAAATTTCTTGTATAAACTCAAAATTGTACCATTCTTTTTTCATTTGATAGATAATTTTAGGAGATACAAGTTTTATGATGATTACTTTATCTGAATAATCCATGTTCTATTAGTCATAAGCGTTAAAGTGATGCCTTCTGTTAGATGAAGTAGCAGACGAATGTGAAACTCTATATATAGTTGCACTATTTTAGCCATAACTTTCTCATATAAATTCAAAATTATATGATTCTTGATGCATTTGAAAGCTAAGAATAAAGGTAAAACTTTTATATTGAACACATTTTCCAAATATGCCTCATCAGTCATAGAAATTGCTTTAAAGTAACATCTTCTGTAATATTCAGTTTTATTTTATAAATCAATAAAACAAACTCTGTTAAGTGTAATATCCACCAAAAAATATTAAAATAAGATCTTAAATATGTGAATTTAGATATAAAAAATATGATATATTATAAGCTTATCAAATTTTGTCGGAGATGAGCATCAAATGGTTTCTTTTTCTTTTTATATGCACAATAACCATGTCCATACAATGCTCTTGTAAGCTAGATCACCCATGATTGGTCTCAAGTCCCAACTTTTTACTAAAAAAAAAAATTCAAGAACTTAGCATGTCAGTGTCTAATAAAGTTTTCATTGGAAGCACCTCACTTGCAACCTGTCATGTTTTTCCTTATGGAAGCTCCATTCAAATGGGATTTTTTAAAAAGCTTCCTCTATTTCATTTCTACAAAATTGCATTTTGTGGGTAATTAACAAGTCTAGAATCCAGAAATGTTGCCGCATCAAATAAATGGCCTGAATGCCTAAGCAATTTGTCGCTTAAATTCTACAAAATTTGAAAATGTCATTATAGAGTTTGTTTATGTGATCGCACTTTACAAATTAAAGATTAAATGAAGTGAAAGATATGTCAAAATTTTCATGAGAGCATCTACAAGAAGATCGAGTATGTAGATTTAGAAAATGATAAGAGATACACTTTGGAGTCATCAAGATATGCTTCAGAGTTAACTAGATATGCTTTGGAGTCATCAAGATATGCTTCGGAGTTAACCAGATACACTTCAGAGTCATGAAGATACGCTTCGAAGTTAACTAGATACGCTTCCGAGTCATAAAGATATGCTTTGAAGTTAACCAAACATGCTTTGGAGTCATCAAGATATGCTTCGGAGTTAACCAAACATGCTTTGGAATCATCAAGATATGCTTCGAATTCAACGAATATACTTCAGAGTTAGTAAGCAAATTTCAGAGTTATCAAACCTTACATTGGAGTCACCCTTTCTAAAGCATCAAAGGATTAGAGAATCCAAACTCTACTCTAAAAAGAACTATCACAAGGGTAAAAGGTCTACCACCATTTCAGAGGATCCGAAGAGAGCAATTTAGAGCATCCAAAATAATTCAAAGGCAATGTCCGTTCACTCGTCACTTCAGTGGAACTGAAGAAGCTGCTTCAAAGTATCCAAACATTAAGCAATCAAAAGTCAATGACAAAGCTAAGTGGCAGAATACCAGATTGTTGCAAAGTCAAACATCAGACAAAATGTAAGATGAAGAAAAAAGTTTTGAACGTTTGAAAGTTCACAACAATCATAAATGGAAAAATTCTCTCAGCCTATAAAAGAGGCATTTAGATGCAAAAGGAAATAATAGAAAATACACAAGAGTAATTTTAAGAACTTGAGCATTCAAATATTCTTCTTTCAAAAGTTCAACTCCAACAGCAACAATTTTGTCAAAGCTTTCAAAGACAAAACTACTTCACATTCAAGGAGTTTGAATTTCCAATGACAAGACCAAGAATCTAGACATAAGAAGCATTAGTTCTTCTATGAAGATAAGAAAAAAAATCATAAAAATCATTAGTTTCTCTAGTAGAATATTACTAATAAAAGTTCCTCTTGAGACACATTCCATTTCTTCATTTATATATTTTTTTGTCAAGAAATGTAGGTATTTGGATATTCTACCTAGCTAACTGGTTGCAACATAGAGTATCAGCTACTCTCGCCTAATTTTAGCTTCAACTTTAAATCCAAGAAAACTATAAAGAATTTAACTTAGAAGAGGGTCTTGCAAAAGTGAAATTTGCTAGAGTTTCAAAAAGATTTTGAAAGGTTATTGCTCGATATTTTCCAGAAGCCTGATGGGAAAAAATGGATGGTTTCTCATCAGTTCATAATGCAAACTACTATCAGGTCTACCACCTAACAATGCACTCACTACAAGAAAAAAAATGAAAGGATAAGATATGGATTCACAAGAAATGAATAGAAGCTAACATTTTAAATTGAAGTGCCTATTTCTGCACATTCATATATAAATGCAAATAGAGAAAATACATCATAAACAAGGAAGAGTACATACTTTAAAAATGAAAGTCACATAGTTACATGGATAAACCAAGAGTACATACTTTAAAACAAAAGACAGACAAATACATGGATGAATGAAACAAAATAGGCCACTCATGCTTTTTGCTACTCCTTTTCAACCTTGGCCCCTCCTATTGCCTCTGCCCCTTATAACTGCGATCTTCTCCCTGCTCCTAGCATGGGATGAAGAACTGGATCTACTCTCATTTGGTAGGTGCTTGTAAGTTTTTCTATTGTGACCAAGATTACCATAATTACTACATTGAGGTGTACGAGACTACGATGCATGAGGTCCTTCATCAGTAGCACGTCTTCTATTAATCTTAGGATGACCCATACCATGTTTTACTGCTAGTGAAATAATTTACCCACTACCAGGCACTAGATCCCAAAACCTGCAATCGGGCATTACATGAATGATGCCTTCGTAAGTCACACAATACGTCCCACAGTGAAAGTAGGGAGCACATAAATCCTCGGGATCAACCCTCCTCTCAATTTGCATTACATAGACATGCTTACATGATATTTCATCAATCTACCATTGCCTACATGAACATATCTTCCTTCCCAAATGCAGAGTATGCCTCCTATTATCACATTTAACTTCATACTCGAAAGCATCAGCACGCCTCACAATAACCAACCTGATTGCCCTCTTATTCTCTAAAACCTTTTTACTTGCTCTTGGCACCACTGATCCATCCCACGCATAGGAACTCAAGTTCCATCGTCTGTCAAAGATCCCCATCATCTTAATACGAATGCCATCAAAGAGCTCACACACTGGTCGATGATGTAGATCTTATAGCAAACTATCCTAGGACTTAGCTATATTGTTCTCGATTGAATTACAAGGCAAGTCATCTTTAAAGAAAGCCTGTGACCAATGTATAGGAGATTCCTTCATCGCATACCGGTATGCTTCTACAAACAACTATTGTAATTGCTCCATGCATGCCCCCCACTCATATCTTGTATATGCTCGAGCTTCACACCAGAAGTAATCTCTTACTACTATATTTTTACCAAAATCGTAAGTTTTTAAATTGGCATAAAAATAAAAAATGACGCATGCAAAAATGATGAACACTAGTTTGGAATAACTGTGAGACCACTACTAATAGACCCTTTTGTTAGTCTAAAATAAAACAAATATTTCCATCTCCAATGGCTTAAGCTAAATAACCTAAGAACCATTTCCAACTCTCCGTACACTCTTACTCCACCATTGCAACTCCTATGACCAGAATTCCATTGTTACCATCATAAGCAACTGCTGATAGGAGGATTCTTTTATATCGACTCTTCAAGTGACAACTATCCAAAAATATCAAGGGACGATATCCATGTAGAAATACTTCTACACATCCCCTAATAGATATAAACAATCTCCAAAATGTGGTGTATGGATATAGCTCATACTCCATAATGCTACCTGGATTTGCCTTCTTCATTGTTACACAAAAAGAAGGAACTTTCTTAAAAGAATCCTCTACAGATCCATATACCTCATTCATGGCAATATATTTTCCTCTTCATACTTTTTTGTAATTCAAACATATGCTTGTCTTATGCATAATCTCATTCATTAATAGCTTTAGGCTATAGTTTTTATTAGCACATAGCCTATCTTTCACTTTATCTGCAACCCACTATTGAATAAATGTCTTCTCCCCTAGACCATAATTGCCCGTGCAGTTGTGGGTAGCATTAAATGTCTTCAAACAAAACCCGATATTATCTTACTTAACCCTTGCACAACATCTCCATATATATTATGGTGAAGCACATTTTCCTACAATCTTTTCCTTTTTATTCCTAGGAAATATAATGTTAAACCGTTCTTTCATTGTATACTCTCGGATTGCCTTCTTACAACTTGTTGCATCTTTAAATTTCATGCCTACTACCAAATTCGGGTGTGTCACCATTATATGATCATTTGCATATACACTTTCTCTCTCTTCACATGAATCATCAGACGACAAAATAGGCTCATACTAAATCACATCATCATCTACTTCAAATGTTTCATTAGTTGCATCCCTTAACAGTGTTGTCTGATGTTCAACATTAGTTGCATCATCTTCATTATAATTTTCTTTGTCATCATGGGGCCCTTCATCACCCCACACTTTTTCATTACATTCATTATCAACTGCCTCTTCTACTATATATTCTTGCCCATGCATTTGCTCATTCTTGACATGGCCTAATTCTTATCTTCTTGCACTAATCCATCTGTTCATTACTACAGTCACATACACATGTATATCATTTTTTTTCCTTTCTTTCCCCTTCTTAGAAGGCATGACATTTGAAATTTTTCCAACCATATTCAATAAGTCACTTTCATCATCCAAGTCTTCATATCGCTCATGTAAGGTACCATGTGGAATCCTATAGTATAATTTCATCTCATCTTTTGGGATGTTATTTTTTCTCTCAATGTCATAAACTAGGCCTTGAAATGTAACTAACTCTTCCTCCACTAGTATAATTTGTCTTTGGTCACCACTATAGGTTATACTCTCACATGAACTGTCCCAACGAAGTGCCCCGCCTTAATAAATGCACAATCTTATACATTTCGCCATTGGAGTTAAAACCTACAAAAAAAAGATAAATGTCATCCCTTCACAAACATAAGTAACTTACGCAATATTTATATATTTATAGTAAGATTGAAAATATTTAGATAACCCCTTATAGCTAAAACTAGCATCTTGCCCAAAATACTGCATAGCCCCTTCAAATATACTCTCTTAACTTTCATAGATAACCATTGCCATCATGAAATAAAATAAAGAAACTATCAACTACTTAAGTTCAAAAGCAAAATCTCAATTGGAGGTATAATTCCAAAAAATCAGATCAATGAGTGATTTAGTTATTGCAAAAAGAAATATTAGGAGTAAAAACAATAGACATTGCTAAAAAGAAAAAAAAACAAAAGAGAAGAAAACAACGAAGTTATTTTAACATAATTAAGAAAGTGAAATAAGATATTGCATTTAGTTGCAACCACAACAATGAGCTTCCATGACCTATCACTACAATCTGTTACAACAAAACTACCGCATGCTAGAAAAAAAGTTCCAAGAAGATTGAAAAATCTAGTTCAACAAGTTATCAACGATTCATCTTACTTCAAGAATGAAAAAGCCAATTCAACAGAGAATAAGAAACAAAAGAATATTATATCACTAATTTTCTCTTCACTTAGATGGTAATCTAAATTTTATTTTTAAATGGTTGTAAAGCAAAAAACAAAAAATGGGAGAGGCAAAAAATCATTTTTGGAGAACAAAAAATGCCTCTCATCATGCAAATTTATTCTCCCAAGTAGGAACATTCATAAAAGATTTCTCCCCTCTACTTCTGGTGTTTGTATCACACTAATCAGAATACTAATAACCCATTTACATAAACCATTATAAAATAAAAATTATGGGAGAAAGGAGACTCCAAATCTACCTTAAGATGAGTCATTGCTCCTACTATAATGGGAGAAAGGAGACGAAGATCGCAGCTTTAGCTTCATTTCAGTTGCGACGAGAAAGAGGAGAGAGTAAGCTGTTGCTTCGATGAGGAGAGATCTAAGTTTGGAAGTCCACTTTTACAATAGGGCTTGGGGGTAAAATCGTTAGGGAACTTGGGGAGATGGCCATCTGGCAAGGTGAGGCATCATTGGGCATCGATTTGGAAATAGAGATGGGTTTGGGGGCACGGATCTAGAAATAGTTATTATTTAGGCACCAATGTGGGATTATCAGTAACGTTTGGGGACGGATATGGAAAAAAACCCAATTAAGAACTATCTTTAGAGCTAATAACTGTCAGTAGTACTAATCATGATTAAGCTTAATTAACTCAAAGTGTAATTAGGCTTAATTTATGCAACCTGACTCTAGGATCTCTCATAGGTTAATGGCAGAGATCACCCACTTTTGGTTTTCCATAGGATATTGGAGAACACCACTCATCCAGTCACTCAAAAAGCCTAAGTTTAGGATTGAGTCACTGAGTTATGACTCATCCGGTCAAACCTTAGCAAATACTGCCCATCCAATCATTTAAAAGCCTAAGTCTAGGACTGGGTCACTGAATCACTGAGTCATGACTCACCAAGTCAAACCTTAGCAAACTATTTCAAAGCAACCAAAATTCAATCATCCTAGTCCCACTCTTCCTAAGCTTCTCATAGGTAAATGAGAGAGCCAAGTTAAATCTGGCAATTGAGAGAGTCAAGCTAAATTTAGTCATTTTGGTCCCACTCTTCCTAAGCTTCTCATTGGCAATTGAAAGAGCCGAGCTAAACCTAGTCATCCGGATCTCACTCTTCCTAAGCTTGTCATGGGCAATTGAGAAAGACGAGCTAAACTCAGTCATCCTGGTCCCACTCTTCCTAAGCTTCTTATGGGCAATTGAGATGGCCAAGCTAAACCCAGTCGTCCTAGTCCCACTCTTCCTAAGCTGCTCATGGGCAATTAAGAAAGACTAGCTAAACCCAGTCATCTTGGTCCCACTCTCCCTATGTTCTCATGGGTAATTGAGAGAGCCAAGCTAAACTTAGTCATCCTAGTCTCACACTTTCTAAGCTTTTAATGGGAAAATGAAAGAGTTAAGCTAAACCCAGTTAACCTGGTTCCACTCTTCCTAAGCTTCTCATGAGCAATTGAGAGAGCCGAGCTAAACCCAACATCCTAGTCTCACTCTTCCTAAGCTTCTCATGGGTAATTGAGAGAGCTGAGCTAAACCTGGTTTACCTTACCCACTCTTTCTAAGCTTATCATGGGTAATGTGAGAGAGCTGATCAAACCTAGGTCACCTGTTTTCTTTTAGTCTCTTTCAAATGTAAACAAATATAAATTACCTAGTCCTGAGTCCTTCTCGGATATACCAATTGGGTCGCAAACCACCTACTATCTCTATGGTTTCTTATAGTTTAAATAATAAAAATCACCCGATCTTGATTCGATCTAAGACAAACCAATTGGATCAAAATACTCATTCTTTAGGTTGACCTAGAGTGCAGCAACCCAGCCTAGAGCCGTGTCATCCTCTCCACCCATTGGCTTGAGACAATCTCCTAAATTTCAAGTCATCGCGATGTATTAGGCAATCCTAAAGACAACACACATTTATTTTGAAAGAGAGTGTGTTTTATTTTTGGGTCTCTAAGATGCATTCTTTCTTGCTTCTAAGCAAGGATTTTCTCTCATTATGGAGATGTAATTAGGAGCACTTGTGGTTTGGAATGTAAATATATAATTTTCTGATGTGCACGGCAAGTGTAGTTAATTGTGAATAATCAATATAAAAATAAAAAATTTATTTGATTCATTTAACAAATGACAAATTTTATGTTGTTCCATTTTTTTTATTTTAGTTCTTCTTATTGTACTTGTTATAATTGAACTAGTTAAGCTTCTAGTTCATGATTCAATTGGATTAACAAATTCAATTTATTTTTAAAAACTAGTTTTAAAAGTAGTGTAATAATAATTTTAAAAATTGAACCATAGATCTTAATCTAAATGAGTTGGTCTTTTAATAATAAATTACATTGCCTAATACGTATCTTTATTAAACTAATACTAATAAAAATATTTAAAAAAATTCATATAGTCAAATCGAATTGAACTGAACCGGTCGATTGACCAGTTCCCAGTTTGAGCAGTTCAACCACCAATCTAATCTAATTTTGATAATATTACCTAAAACGGTTTAATATCCAAATTTGGTTACCTATTATAGAACATAATATTTTCAATATCATTCATTTCTTAATCTTAAATGTTAAATTTAATTTACTTTTTATTCAAATCAAATATTAAAATGGTATATATTTAATAGAAATTATTAAAATTTTATTTTATTATAAAATTAAAATATGACCCAATTTATAAGTATAATACCTTTTATTCATTTACTTAGACATATATATATATATGGATTAGATAATAAATAATATTATATGCAATAAAATATTTGTTGTATAATATTTAGATAATTTATTAGTAGATCATTTAATGCAACAAAAGTCCTGTTAGAGATAACATACATCATACATAGTTTCATTAAAATATACCTCATGTGGTATTTTTTATTAAGTTATTCGCACATTCATACCTTAAGTATAGCAAATTTACACCTCCTAACCTATTAAGTTTCAATTGTGCATATAGTGGCTTTAAGTTTGACATAAATTACAAAAAGCTACCTTCTATAGAAAATGATGAACACGGTTTAAGAATCAAGTCAAATGATAAAAATGCCCTTGCACATGGTTTTAAAATATTTATGATATTTTAATCATTTTATTTTTTTCTATATTCAAGCCAACTACCATCTCTATTATGATATTCTATTATTTGAAACATAAATATTTATAATAAAAAAACTATATAGGACATAATTTTAATAATTTTTAGAAGTGAATATAAATCTATTAAAATTTTTTCTTTAATCAAACATGCATATCTTTGAAAATATTTCTTTTATATAAACAAGATTATCTTAAAGAAAATTTATCATTTTAAACAAAATATGCACTATGCCTAAGGAAATGAAAGGGTATTTTTGTCATTTGACTTGATGTTTAAATAGTGTTAGGTCATTTTTTTGTCGTATCAAACCTGAAGCTACTGTATGCAAAATTGAAACTTATGGTAAAAGTACAAATTTATAATACTTCAGGTATTAATATACAAAAAACCTTTTTTTCATTCGCTTGACAAACCTATCATAGCAAGGTGGCTTGTCACTAAGACAAACAGCAAGTCATCAATATGAAAAGTAAATCTACAGCCGGCGGCACAATCATTAAGCTACCCCCATGCTGCAAGAATCCACTGAACTCGCACATAGACAGTTAACACACATGGGATGGATTCGGATTCAAGCATTTTCTTGAATTTGGGACGACATTTTACCGTAGCTCCCACTTCCAAATAGTTGAATCCTAACAAGGCATCTTGCCTTGCAGAAATATCAAAGTAATGCATTTACAATGTGGGGATTCATTGAAAATAGTTTGCGGTTGCGACCAATAGAAGAAATAGTTAGTGATCGTTACATCGATATGTCATTGACTAGAGCGACCTGATTTTCGATGCCGTGCTATGCGCCCCGCATCGGACACGTAATTTTAGTTATCAAAAAGCAGAAGAAGCGAAGTCTTACTATTTCACCAAAAGCAAAGGATTAGAAGCAAATCTTACGATTCCACCATAAACGAAAACGAAAACGAACCCTCCAGTGACACGAAGCTTTGCATTGAAAGTGGTAAATGTTAAGTTGTGCCAAAACAACTTACATTCACCACAAATTGATGCATATAAAGTTAATATGTTTTATAGTAAAATTAGATCCATTAATCTTATTTGTCTTATTACATAATTTATAAAATAATAAATATATTTTCATTTTGTATTCCCACAAGTAAAAAGAAATCAAAACCTAAAATTTTTTTCCCATCAAAATCAATGCAACTATTTTATTATATTAAAATTTCTTATTTTTAAATCACTATTATATTTTATATTAATTTAAAATTTTATTCAGCTTTATAGAATAAAAATTTTAAATTTTTATTTTCAATTAAAATTAAGGTATTGAAGTATTTTTAAAATTTTAAAACTTGTATAATTTATAAAGTTGAATAAATTATTAAACGAATATAAAATATAAAAGTAAATTAAAACAAAAAAATAATATAATAAAAACAGTTGCATTGGATTTTCAGGAAAAATAAAGGTTTTAGTATTCTTTTTTACTCTTGTTGGCAATCCAAGATATTAATATATTTATTATTTTTAAAATATAATGCATATTATAAGATAAATAAGATTAATGGATCTCATTTTCCTATAAAATATTTTAAATATATTAATATTTATAAATGTAAGCCGTTTTAGCATTACTTTAACATATACCACTTTTCAGTCATTATAAGAACAATTAGGTTTCGCTTCTAATCCACTAACGAAGCAAACAGGGGCCTGATATTTTCAAGTACGGCTCAAGCAGGACCTACCTATCATTTCTTAGGTTTCGCTACTAATCCACTCCCGAAGTCAATAGGGGACTAATATTTTTAAGTATGACTTAGGACCCACCTATGATTTCTTACATCAGAAATCATAGGATAATTTATGAATAATATCTGGATCTTTCCTGGCGACTATACATCTATGTAAGTCATATCGACAAAAGACAGACAGAATCAGCCCACCCACGCTAATTCGAAACAAAAGGATAAATAGCAGCTTTTTCTTGTACTTAACATCATTATAAAAATGCCAACCATGGCACTACCGCGAGCCACCCAGAGGTCCGAGCAAAGACAAATCTAGTTTTCCTTCAAAGTACACAAACCAAACCAACATGGAGTATTCGTCTTTGGGATTTAAACCATCCAATGACCAAATAGAAACTAAATAATCAAGGGAAAACTATTAAAGAAAAAAAAATGGAACAGGAACAAGATGCACAAGCCCGCCACACCATATTTGAACAATAGGCAGGAGTGGTTCTTGGACCTAGACCAATAATCAGCAGGCCCTGCTTGATGAAATATGGCTAATCCTGCTACGGGAATTCCTAATTACATCTCCAAGTTCAAGGGAGGCTGAAACTTACTGATCAGAGTATCTTTCGTAGCATCACCACTCTCCAAGAGGTCTCATAGAGAAAACCACCAATCTGTCTTTGCGTAACCTCAGCAGCATTCTCTTTTCTATTACCTGTACAATTTGTTTCTGTTGCCAACATGTTACTGGGATCTGTGATCTGCCCACATATTACCAAATGCCAAAGCCCCTGCTAACATGATACTGGGTTATAACTCTGAGGCGCTGATGCATGACATCTAGTGATGAGTATGGGGGCAAACACAACCGGTAGAAGCATGTATGTGATACAGGCAGCCGATCATCAGAATCTGACACCTTGAAGATGTAAAGCTTAGAAGCCAAGCCATGGAATCCCTCAATGGGCAAGTGATTGACAGAAGTCCAGAAAAAGAGCAGTATCTGTTTTTGCTCTTCAGACATGCCATCAACAACCTGAAGAATACAAACATTCGGTAATCTTGTGACTGCAGTGTCAACATATATGAACAAGGAACACCGTGGAAATACTATAAATAGATATATATATATATATATATATATATATATATATT